>JARYGA010042131.1:0-85389 GCA_030545235.1 Helianthus tuberosus | reverse complement strand
ATAATTATACGCCTGAATACGACACCAATACATGGCAAAATATACAAGTATGAGAATGCGAATACAAATGCGTCCATCCTTGGGAAGGATATACATGTATAAATACATAACAAGTATCGAGTTACAATATATTGTTTTAACCGTTATTCCAAAATTTAATAAATATAATTTAAGTTAAAATATTTATTATTTTAACAAATAATTATATACTTGGGATAACATTGAAGACACAAAGAAACGTAACTCAAAGGCACTAATTAATACCAAGTCAAGGCACGACCCGCTCATCTAATAGATCGTAGTATGTTGTAGGTAGTAGTGTATACCGAAGGAAGCTTTGAGTTACCGTTGATTACGAAGAACGCAAAACTGTGAGTTCAGGTCCCCCTTTTCTCTAACTGTTTTTTTGTTTTTATAACTTCGGGGGTGAAATACGTGTTACAAACTGTTTATAAACGTTTTATACATGGTATGATTAGCTAAGGAAAGGTACTGCTTGATCATGTGAGTGGTGGGTATAACGCTTAAGACCATTAATACTCGTTGTAGGACCGAGGGACATGAGTGATAGATCTATTTGGGTGTAGTGAGCCCACACCCATGTGGACCGGGGTTTGGCCCATGAGGTGACTATGTCCACAAACTGAAGTCGTTGCAAAATCCGCTAGGTTTGAATTTTCCTGCATCACGTCACACGTATTAATGGCCTTGCAAACCAGTAATGATCTGTTTTTCCTTGTTTGCTTTCATACCATGGTTTACGAATACATTAATACTTACAATGCTTACAAGGTTTATTCGAGCTCACACACTAAATACATGAACTCACTCAACTTTTGTTGATGTTTTCAAACTACATGTATTTAAGGAAATTAAGTATGGATCTGGCGGGCGTTGGAAGTTTTCAAGTGTTGTTTGGATTAAAGATGTCATCCGGTGTCGAGTGGTTTGGAGTGTGTTTCCTATCCTGGATAGGATACATATTTCAAAGCCTAGTTTTTGTTAGTGTCTTTTGTGAAGTCTGTGTTTTGGGATTTAAAGCAATGTTTCATGTAAGTTTTTAAACTTAATCAATGGATGAACATCTTGGTTTTATCATTTAGTTGTTTATTATGGTTGAATGCAATGATATTAAGCAAGTCACACATAATCATGCTTCCGCAAAAGTCAGGGTGTGATAGAACGATACGGACAAGGTGTCCAACTCGAATCAGTCAAAGAAGAAGCCAGACAACAATAACAACCACAGTTTTAGCTAGTCATCCTCTGTTAATCAGAACCAGAGCAACAACTCAAACCAGGGCTCCTATGCGGGGAAACAGCCAAAGTGTAACAAGTGCAACTTTCATCATCATGGATCGTGTACCCGAATTTGTCACAGGTGTAATAAAGTGGGCCATATGGCAAGGGATTGCAGGGCCCCGCTCCAAAAACAGCACCAACAACCGCAACAGCAACAGCAGCGGCAACAACAGGAAAGACAGCAACCTCAGCAAAACCAGGGTAATCGAAAGGGATGTTTCCAGTGTGGAGACGAGGGTCTTTTTAGGATGGATTGCCCACAACTGAATCAGAATGCTAGGAATAACAACAACGCTGGGAACAACAACAACAACAACAACAACAACGGAAATAATGTTGAGAATGGTGTGCGAGGAAGAGTGTTTACGATCGGAGCAGGTGAAGCTAGGAATGACGACAATGTCATGACCGGTACATTTTATGTGAACAACCTATTTGCTTCTGTTTTATTCAACTCTGGTGCTGATCGGAGTTATATGTCTTTGGGGTTCAGTCGTTAGTTAGGGTTGACTCCAACACCTCTTATAAACAATCATGTAGTAGAATTGGCTGATGGCAAGTCAATTGAAGCCTCACACATTCATTTTGGGTGTAAACTCAATCTTATGGGTCAAGTGTTTGACATTGACTTTCTCCCCGTTACTCTTGGAAGCTTTGATGTGGTCGTTGGTATGGATTGGTTGTCTAAGCACCAAGCGGAAATTCTCTGTAAGGAGAAAATCGTACGTATTCCTCTCCTCGGTGGAGAATCTCTGTTGGTCCAAGGTCATCGGAGTGGTGCAATGGTTGGCATCATTTCAGCGATGAAAGCCTGGAAGTGTTTACGAAAGGGGTACCCTGCTATTTTAGCACTTGTTACTGATACTCAGCCTGAAGAAAGGAAAATCGAAGACCTGCCAGTTGTTGGTGAGTTTTCTGATGTATTTCCTGAGGAACTTTCTGGTTTACCTCCTCACCGTCAGGTGGAATTTCATATTGATCTTACACCAGGAGCGGCTCTGATTGCTCGTGCTCCATATCGTCTTGTACCCGGAGAGAACCGTGTAAAAGGGTCAAGCTTTTACTCGAAAATTGACTTAAGAACAAGCTACCATCATATGAGAGTCCGAGAAGAGGATGTTCCTAAAACGGCCGTTCAAACGCGGTACGGCTACTACGAGTTTCTGGTTATGCCATTTGGATTAACTAAAGCACCCGTGGTTTTCATGGACCTCATGAACCGTGTGTGCAAACCGTACCTAGGTGATTTCGTCATCGTGTTTATCAATGACATCTTAATTTATTCTAAGAGCAAGGAGGACCACAAGCGGAACTTGTCACACCCCCAAATTTCACATGCAGAATATCACCGCAGGGGGGCGTGACATGACCAGGATCAAGCCACAAATCATATTGAACAATGTATTAAACTAAATATAAAACCAGCAAACAATATAATTGGTGTCCAAAACAAATTAACTAAGTTCAAGTTATCAGCGGAAGCATAAAGTTTAAAACCAAAACATAAGTTATAAGTTCATAAGGTTTAACATGGAACTCAACAGTCCATGTCCCACAACGACCTCTACCTCCTATGCAAGCTCCATCTAAGCACCTAACGACTTGCAAGGCATATAGTAATGAATCGACAACAAAGTTGAGAGAGTTCACAGTTGGGTGTTCGTTTTAAACTGTTTTAAGAACATAAGTTTTCTGTTAGCTGGCTTACTTGCCCGGGGGGGGGGGGGGGTTACCCCATAGTTTAAAACATAGTCATTCCTTTCCTTTTACTCTGGCTCCCAGCCGTGGGGGCTACCCCATGAATATCCCACTAGACCCGTTACCATATCAACTACTGGCTGAAGTAAGTTGGGTGCCCTAAGTCAATGTCTATCATCATTGACGTGCCCAGATCCATTAGTCCACGCCCGTCCTATGCGGCACGGTGTGAGGCTTGTCAAACCTAATAGCGCTATTTAACTAATGACCCGTTCGCCATTGGCCCGACGATTAAGTCGATATAAAAATAAAGGGACTCAATGATAGAGTTTTTGTCTAGTGTCAATGTTGTCACCCTTCAGATAAGAGGGTGGAGGTACGTGTCCCATACAAGGAGATCACATAGGTTCCAATGTTGTCACCCTTCAATTAAGAGGGTGGAGGTACGTATTCTACCCAAGAAGAATACGCAGGTTTCTTTATTAAGCGTTAACCCATTCCCAAACCACAGGGAATCCCATGCCTTGTAGAAAGTATGAACTCACCTTAGATTAGCTCGGCAGATAAGCAAAAGGTCACTTGAGCTACTTGTTGTCAACCATGTCCTAACATGGTTACCATACAAGTCAGGTCTAGGTTCAGATAGGGCATGTATGTTTTCACATATACTAGCAAGTTACGTACACATAACGATCACGACATACACATAAAAGCATGTTAAACAATATCAGGCAAGTACACACGTAAAGTCCAATTTGTGTGATTCGAGTGATTGGACCGGTGAGATTGTGCGAGCCCAATCATCTTGTGCGATTCATCAGGCGAAGTACAATAAAAGCCCGACCCAACATGTTGTGTGATCACCACAACCTTGTGCGATCCACAACATGATGTGCGATCTAAACCATGCCCCGGCCCAATAAAGCATACAGTCCAATAACATGTGCGGCCCAAAAATATTAAACAAGGAAGCTTCTTGTGTGGCCCAATATATTGTGCGATCCACAGTATATTCAGCGATCATGCATACTAGTGCTGTACACAGTGCTTTAACAGTTGTACTTTAGGAATTCCTAGCTTGTGCAATTCACTTGTGCGACCAGAACTTGTGCGAGATGCACTTGTGCGATTATGGGACTTGTGCAATTTGTTATACGATGCCATGAATTTAGGAAATAAGTTTTTCCATTCTAATAGTTTCTATTTTTGCAAATAATTGATCAAATCAAGCGTTTACCAATTAATTCTCATAAACCCTAATTAACCCTAATGATAACAACAACCCATCATCATCAACAATCGGATCAACTAATATGACTAACTCTTAATTCCTAAATCATCATGCCACTAACAAATACAAGCAATAAACATTTCGGATCAAAACACACCTGCATATCGACCGACCATTTTTTCATAACAAATATCTAGTCAATCTAGTGACCACCAATCCATCACACAACCCACACCCTTGATCTCGATTTAACAGTTTGATTATCAAGATTTATTCATCGAATTCATACAACTTAGTCATTGAATCAACATCAATCGAGTACATAACATACACAAGCAACACACATATGCTCCAACAAGATAACATACTAATCAAAATCATATATTATACTAACTGTGAGATTGTTTGCCAATAAACGTGTGTGACCAAAAGAAGGGAGTGATGCGATCCGTGTGGCTTCGAAGGAGGATGAGCATGCCGTCGAGTTCCAAGATAAGAGAAAAAGAGCTTAGGGTTTTGTGTGTGTTTTCTTGCTTTCAAATTATGAGGAACAAAACCCCATAATGGGTATGTGTATGCGCATAAGGGGAGTGGGCCGAACCCTTCTTTGGGCTCCTCTTTGGTCTCGAGTACAAGACAAATATTATTGGGCCGAGAGGGTGCGTGTGACAAGGGACAAGGTGTGCGGCCCAAAAGGGCTTGTGCGATTTGACTTATGTTGTGCGACCAAGCTTTGTTTATACACATAAACTCACAATACAATCACATAACATGTGACATAACATTTCATTGCAAACCATCAGTTAATCACATAACGTTCATACAGGTTACACCAAAACACAAAGAGAGGTTCTAAAGTACGAGTTGTCACAACACTTGTGTCTTATCTTGGAGCTTCTGAGAAAGGAGCAACTCTACGCGATGTTTTCTAAGTGCGACTTCTAGTTTCGAAAAGTACTCTTCCTTGGCCACATTGTTAACGAACTGGGAATACACGTGGATCCCGCTAAGATAGATGCTATAAGAAATTGGGCGGCACCGTAGAATCCTTCGGAGGTACGACAATTTTTTGGTCTCATTGGATATTACCGCAGATTTATCAAAATTTCTCGAGGATAACTCAACCTCTTACCGCGTTGACACGGAAAGGGGCTGTGTATACCTGGGGAATGAGACAGGAAGACGCTTTCCAGCTTTTGAAGCAAAAACTCTGCAGTTCTCCAATCTTGTCTTTACCTGAGGGCACCGAAGATTTCGTGGTGTACTGTGATGCTTCTATTCAGGGTCTCGGTTGCGTGTTGATGCAAAGCGAGAAAGTGATAGCTTACGCTTCTCGACAACTGAAAGTTCATGAGAAGAATTACACGACTCGCGACTTGGAGTTAGGGGCCGTGGTTTTTGCGCTAAAGATCTAGAGGCATTACTTGTATAGTACTAAATGCACTATTTATACCGACCACGGGAGCCTTCAGCACATCTTTGATCAAAAGGAGTTGCACATGCGACAACGTCGTTGGGTGGAACTCTTAAATGACTACGATTGTGCCATCAAGTATCATCCAGGCAAAGCCAATGTTGTAGCTGATGCCCTTAGTCAAAAGGAGGCAAAACCTAAACGTGTACGAGCCTTACAGCTCACTATTTGCTCAAACCTCCCTAACTAGATCCGTTCTGCTCAAACTAAAGTGCTAAAATAGGAAAACCTTAAAGCTGGGTATTTGCGGGGCACGAAGAAATGACTTGTAAAGAGATCTGATGGTATTCTTTATTGCATGGAACAGATATAGATCTCTTTGTATGGTAACCTTAGAGATCTTGTGTTGGATGAAGCACACAAGTCTCGATACTCTATTCATCTAGGTTCTGATAAGATATATCAGATCTACGAGTCTTATACTGGTGGCCAAAGATGAAAGCCCACATAGCAACGCATGTGAGTAAATGCTTGACTAGTTCAAAGGTCAAAGTGGAATACCAGAAACCGTCTGGATTGCTTCAGCAACAAGAAATACCCATGTGGAAATGGGAACAGATCGCCATGGATTTTGTCACTGGCTTACCCAGAACTCAAAATGGAAACGATACCATTTGGGTGATCGTTGATCATCTCACAAAATCTGCGCACTTCCTTGCGATCAAGGAAACTGATAAGTTCTCAAACGTTGCTGGTGTCTATCTGAACAAGGTGGTTTCTAGGCACGGGGTGCCAACCACTATCATCTCCGATCGTGATCCGCGTTTCATATCTGATTTGTGGCAGGCGATGCACAAATCATTTGGCTCACACCTTGACATGGGCACTACTTATCACCCTTATACTGATGGTAAAAGCGAGCGAACTATTCAGACGCTCGAAGACATGCTACGAGCATGTGTGATCGATTTTGTAAAGGTTGGGAAAAACACTTGCCTCTGGTAGAATTTTCTTATAACAACAGTTACCATTCTAGCATCCAGGCAGCTCCGTTTGAGGCATTATACGAACGGAAATGCCGATCTCCTCTTTGTTGGGCTGAGGTGGGTGACAACCAGATCACGAGTCCGTTGCTTTTACTTGAAATTTCAGAGAAGATTGTTCAGATCAGAAATCATATGGCGGCAGCGCGTGACCGTCAGAAAAGCTACGCTGATAAGCGTAGGAAACCCTTGGAGTTCGCTGTAGGAGATCGTGTTATGTTGAAAGTCTAGCCTTGGAAGGGTGTGGTGCGCTTTGGGAAGCGCGGCAAGCTTAATCCACGTTACGTTGGGCCATTCAAAATTTTGGAAAGAATAGGTAAGGTGGCCTACAAACTTGAGTTACCTGCCGAATTAGGCAATGTTCATGATGTCTTCCATGTCTCAAATCTAAAGAAGTGTTTGTCCATTGAAACACTTGTTGTACCATTGCAAGAACTAAAAATCGACAACAAGTTGCAGTTTGTCGAGGAACCTATCGAAATCATGGATCGGGAAGTTAAGGTTCATAAGCACATTCGAATTCCAATTGTGAGAGTTCGTTGGAACACAAGACGTGGACCAGAGTTCACGTGGGAACACGAAGATCAGATGAAGCTTAAGTATCCACAACTGTTCAAAACGGCGGAACCAATTTCTGATGAGACTGGTGAATTTCTGGACGAAATTCCCTTTCAAGTTGGGGATGATGTTGTGACAACCGGTGATTTACGGCTCCTAATTACGTGATTAACATGTGATTAACGCAATTATAAATAGTGATTACCACGCAATTTAACCTAATTAGGCCGTTGGAGTGCCCAGGAACGTTTATCCGACTTTACAATGCGCGAATGGTGGTTTACAGAGAAACCTGTGAAACGTTAAACGACAACGGATTGAAACTAAACAGAATACTGACAACGCCGACAAATATTAAAATTTTACGATATATTTTAGCTTCGTAATTATATTTTTGTGACTACAGTCGAAACCGGATCGAACAACGGATTAAAGACGGCAACGATACAATTTTTCGCGATTATTACCGTGATCGACGAACGAGCGTGCAAACAACGACCACCGACCGTATATTTTTGTGTATTTTAATTTTTGATGTTAAATGGAGTTCTGGTTTTGACAACGGGTCTCGTAGGAATTACGGGCCACTTACACATGAGATTGAGCTTGTGGGCCCCGGGCCCAAGCCCAAAACCTACACATAATATACTAGTCTTTACTACAAGATTTTGCTTGTGAATATGTCTCAAATCCCTTTAAAATCTGCACAAAATCTCTTGAGTAGATCCTCACAAGATCTCTACTCTATTAACACCTATGCCTATACTTGATTTTATCTATATTTACACACAAACAAAATGTCTTCAACACCCTCTCTCTCTCTCTCTCGATATAAACACAGAGAAATCAACCAACAACAATCACACAAATTACTCTCACCCTCTCTCTCGGTTCCATACATCAGACAACGACAACCCAACCCAGCCCCCTTTCCTCCTCGATAGACCGACCGGCGACCACCACCACCAGGAGGTGGTGGTTCGACGATGAAGCACAGGGACGGAGAGAGAGAGAGCTTCGGAGAGAGAGAGCTCCGGAGAGAGAGACGAGACGGAGAGAAAGAGAGGCTGAGGAGAGAGAGAGAGATGAGGCGGAGAAGAAACAGCGCCGCCGTGAGCGGTGGCGGTGGACGGCGACAGCCGACAGTAGCAGCGACGGCGGTTGCAGCATGACGGTGGTTTGCTTCTCGACCCGACAAAATTTCCGGTAAACTTCTCCCCATTTTCTTTTGTTCCTTGAAAATCGAGGGTGATGATGATGTTGCTGCTGTTGTTAATGATGATGAATTGGTTCAAGTGTTTCAGTTGAAGCCGGGGTTTGTTTCGGGTTCGGATTCAACAGATTCGGTGTTCGGGTTAGTGTTCGGCTCAACTCGGTTTGACTCGGTCAACCGAGTCAACTCAGTCAACAGATGGGTTCGGGTCAACAACGGGTCAACAGAGGTGTTCGGGACATATTCGGGTTCGGTACGGTCAGGCGGCTCGGGCAGAAGGTTCGGTTAACTCAGTAAGCGAGTCGACTCGGGACAGACGAGTCCACTCGGTTTGGTTTCGATCAACGGTTCGGGTCAGATTTTGAAGCGTTTCGGGTCGACTCAGTCAAATCTGGTCAACTCACTGAGTCAACTCGGTCAACCCAGTTGACTCGGTCAGCTCAGTCAAACGTCTCGACATGAAAGATTTGGTAAAGATTAGCGACGCGTTATTAATTTTGATAATTATATTTAACGATTGTTTTATTATACATGAGAAACGAGCTTGAACCGACTGATTATATAATTTACACTTGATATATTTGACAAAGTTTACATATAGTTGAATCTTGATTAAATTGTGTTGAATTTTTGAAAGTAAAACGACGACTTGTGTTGTCGGGGGCGTCCAAAAACAGAAGAAACTCTGCCCATTTTTCGAGAAAAACCCTTAAACACGACACGTATTATATTTCAAAAACGACGCTTAACGGAATTCGAGTTTATAACCTTGATAATTCCAAACGCTTTTACAAATAAATATAATGTTATATTTAGTTCGAACGTCGTCAACTCGTATACTTTTACAAAATAAATATAACTCATATATTTATTCCGTATTTCAAACGACACTACAATTGTGTTACTAAAATAAATATAGTTATATATTTATTCTAAATGTCGTACAACGTGAAATCTTTTACAAAAATAAATATGGTTTATATTTATTTTCAAAAATAACAACTCGACGATTTCTTTATTTAAATAAATATAACTCTTCATATTTATTTTATACGCCTAGACGACATATACGTATATTTTTGACAAATATACACAAGACATGATATATATAATACAAGTTATTATATATTATTTTCATACGAAACGCGATATATGATACGAGTTTGGTATATGATATTTTCATAGAAATATTCTTTTGTACACGTATGACTACTCGAGACGGCTAACACACTTACAACGATATATTTATATTTTTATATAAATATTTATTCATTTTAAGTCTCTCGGAAACTAAGTCTTTTTCCAAGACTTATTAAATTGCTACTGACATTAAACGAGACTTAACAAGTATAACTTAATTATTTTCGTTAAGTTAATAACTTACCGTCGAATCGTTCGATTAACGATTCGGTAGAGCTCGGTGACACGTAGTTAGTTACTACGTTTATTTAGAAACTTATAAGACATTCCGTGTTAGGAATATTGTAGAATGCACGCTAGTCAACTCTTGGAAACGACATCACGAAGTCGTAAATTAGCTAGCTTTGCACAGGAATATTCAGGTGAGTTCATAACCCCACTTTTTACTATTTTACAGTTTTGTAAATGTTTTCGGGGTGGAAAGACATGCACGTTTTGCAAACACATACAAAGTTTAGAACAAACGCAAAACTCGTATTTCTAAATCATATTACTAAGGGATTTCGAGGAACTCAAATGATTTACGAAAGGTTTATACTAAACATACCGGTTTTTACAAAACAAATGCATATTATCGAAATGTGAATGATTTTCATGACTAAGGATGGATCAATTGGTGATAATATATAGAGAATGAGGAGCCAGCCTTTGTGGCTGGGGAGGATCAGTCTTAGAGACTGGGGTAAAGTACATGTACAATGATTACAAACGTTTTATACACGATATGATTAGCTAAGGAACTACTACTATATCACGTGAATGGATAGGCTATTATCGTAAGACCATTAATCCTTGTATAAGGACCGAGAGGCATGAGTGATAGATCTATCGGGTGTTGCGAGCCCCGCACATGGGCCAGCGTGTGGCTGCATGTGGTGACTATGTCGTTCCGCCGGAAGGACCGGTATAAAATACGCGTTACAGGTTTGAGTGCTTCCTAGTCCATGTCACTTATTAATGTATTAGCTACACATTAATCGATCTCTTTTTCCTTATTTGATACATACCAGGGATTTTATACTTACGAAACATACTTGTTCATACAAATTAAATACCATGTTTCATACAAAATTTAAAGCACATGATTATGCGGGTAAGGAGTCAAAGTCAGGGTGGGCATTGACGGTTATACGAACATTACAAATACAAGACTTTACAAATACATGGTTTTATGAACATAACGTGTTACAAACACTACGTTTCCATATAACTTGGCAAGAAAATGATTTTTTAAATTCGTTTTCTCAATACTATTTCAAAAACCGGTTATTCCAAAGATTTATTTCAAATCTTTCACAACTCAAAAGATTTATTTCAAATCTTTTACAAACAAACTATGAACTCGCTCAACTTTTTGTTGATTTTTCTCGCATGTTCTTTCTCAGGTTACAGTCCTAAGACAAGGCACGGTTGGAATAGGAGAACCATTGGAGACTCGAGTACTTAGTGGGCGTTCAATTTCTAGAAAGTCTTTGCTTATTTTGCTTCCGCTGTGCAATGAAGATACCAGTCCAGTCACGCTAGCTCTGATAATTTCGGGGTGTGACAGATTGGTATCAGAGCTATAGGTTACAGCGAATTAGGTTTCTGTTGTGATACCTAGGCTCTAACCTCACTTTCCTCTGGGAACTTAGACTATTAAGACGTTGAATACATACAGAACGCCCAGTACTCAAATATGGTCTCCAACCGCTGCCGACAAGCAAACAGTCAAAATTTTGTTTTCAAACATACGCTATTGTGATATTTTATACACGGTACACAAAACAATTACATACAGTACCCAACACTCTGAGAGTTTAGGAAAACATGCATTTAAGACCTTCGGAAAGGAAGAGCAGTCTGAGAGGCTGGGAGACTAGTGGGACTAGGAAGAGCAGTCTGAGAGGCTGGGAGGATAGACTAGTGGGACTAGGGGAAATTACTTGATTGCTTATTGGTAACTAACATGTTCATTCGGTTAGATAATTGATTATTTGTGCATATGTGTGTTTATTAAAGGTCATCACGTAGGAACCGCGAATATTAACTCGGGCACACGCTGTTATCCATATTGTCTATGATATTTTAACTTCCCGAGCAGGCATCCTACGCATAACAAAACGCTAGCGCATGAGAATACATAGAACTCAATTTCTACGTCAACGGATGTCGGGGTACATCACCATCTACGCGGCACACAACGCTAGTGCACAGGTATACGTGAAACTTAAGCTATACATCAACGGAGGATGAAGTACGACACGTACGAATATCAAGGCGAGGCCTTTGAAAAGACACGATGGCTCAATTCAGCAACGACGCTAGATTCCTGTCAGCAGGAGAACTATCGATCAGGAAGCGGCGGCTTGGCACGCGATCCTGCCACGACACATGCTAAGGAGAAGAAGCATGCCTTCGTAATCCCCCTATCTTATTAACAACGAATACGCTATGTTCGACATTCCATGGTAATGTCACCTAACAACCGGATATCACACGCAACCCCAGGTAAAGTCCTCAAATTTCTATTATTGAAATTTCGAATTTCACATTTACTGAGTAGATTTTCGTATCTCTACTCCTCTTAATGGTCATTGTGTCACGATCATTTCTTTACAAGTTACATACATGGTTTATCGTTGTGACCATGCCGAAAGTTTTCTTGTCGATACATATATCTATTGTCAGATTGCGCTAAAACCAAGTTCAATTGTTTGAACTTGCTCATTACACTTATTCGATTCGAGACACCACATGATGTATTGGGAGCATCATATTCAAATCAATTTTTTACGAACATTTCATTTGTTCCAAGTCGAAGTAAACTTGTTTGACATTCGACTCCATTAAATTGTCTGTTGATTTCGACACCATGTGATGGTGATTTTTATTAGTTTGAAGCTTGCGCTAAACTCGTTTACGCATCTTATGCACGGATCTAAATATTTATTTATTGATTGTTTTCCAATCCACTTCGGTTTATTATATCAAAGCAGTCTTAATACAATAGTGTGTTAAGATAATGGTACACAAATTCATTTCATATTCCGGTGTACCTCATAACAGTTCTTTCAACATCGATCAAATGCTTGCGACATTCATTGCTTCTTCACCTTCGATCGAAAACATTGTTTCCTTGATGTTCCATTTTCAATTGAAAATCCTATGATGTCATTTGAAACAAACTTTCGGATTCACTTTATTACGCTTTCATTTGACTTCAAACACGGTGAATTTGTTTGATCACCGCTATTATTGGATTGTTTAAATCACTACGACACCTTGTGGTGTTGGTACAAACTTGTAGCTTGGGCTAATTATGATTGAGCGTTTTATGCAAAACACAGGTGCTACTTGTTCGATCACCTCTATTATTAAATTGTCTCTTTCATTGCGATCCCTTGTGGCGTCAGTATAACTTGCAGCTTGTGCTGATCACGATCGAGCGTTTCGTACAAACTATTATATCTGAGATTGTCGATTCTAAGTTCATCCAGTGGATGTTATTGCTTCTAGAACTCATTTACACGTTGTAAACGTTCATAAGGAATTCGATTGGTCGAAGTCCCTGTTCATTGCTGAATCCCTGTTAGCTTAGTCACATTAGTGACTGTACCTATACGTCTTGTTTCCTTTGGCATCGATTTGCTAAAACACATTTATCGTAAACCATTGGGTTCTTATTGTTGAGGAATGTCATTAAATTCACATGATTCGAATAAGTCTTGTTTCGATCGCGCTGTCATTCACTTTGTTATTATTCGGACTTACCTGCGAACAACACAATTCAGAGGAGATAACATAGTCTAAATTTCGAGGACGAAATTTCTGTAACAGGGGGAGAATGTGACAACCGGTGATTTACGGCTCCTAATTACGTGATTAACATGTGATTAACGCAATTATAAATAGTGATTACCACGCAATTTAACCTAATTAGGCCGTTGGAGTGCCCAGGAACGTTTATCCGACTTTACAATGCGCGAATGGTGGTTTACAGAGAAACCTGTGAAACGTTAAACGACAACGGATTGAAACTAAACAGAATACTGACAACGCCGACAAATATTAAAATTTTACGATATATTTTAGCTTCGTAATTATATTTTTGTGACTACAGTCGAAACCGGATCGAAAAACGGATTTAAGACGACAACGATACAATTTTTCGCGATTATTACCGTGATCGACGAACGAGCGTGCAAACAACGACTACCGACCGTATATTTTTGTGTATTTTAATTTTTGATGTTAAATGGAGTTCTGGTTTTGACAACGGGTCTCGTAGGAATTACGGGCCACTTACACATGAGATTGAGCTTGTGGGCCCCGGGCCCAAGCCCAAAACCCACAAGCCTAAACCTACACATAATATACTAGTCTTTACTACAAGATTTTGCTTGTGAATATGTCTCAAATCCCTTTAAAATCTGCACAAAATCTCTTGACTAGATCCTTAGTGGCTGGGGAGGATCAGTCTTAGAGACTGGGGTAAAGTACATGTACAATGATTACAAACGTTTTATACACGGTATGATTAGCTAAGGAACTACTACTAGATCACGTGAATGGATAGGCTATTATCGTAAGACCATTAATCCTTGTATAAGGACCGAGAGGCATAAGTGATAGATCTATCGGGTGTTGCGAGCCCCACACATGGGCCAGCGTGCGGCTGCATGTGGTGACTATGTCGTTCCGCCGGAAGGACCGGTATAAAATACGCGTTACAGGTTTGAGTGCTTCCTAGTCCATGTCACTTATTAATGTATTAGCTACACATTAATCGATCTCTTTTTCCTTATTTGCTACATACCAGGGATTTTATACTTACGAAACATACTTGTTCATACAAATTAAATACCATGTTTCATACAAAATTTAAAGCACATGATTATGCGGGTAAGGAGTCAAAGTCAGGGTGGGCATTGACGGTTATACGAACATTACAAATACAAGACTTTACAAATACATGGTTTTATGAACATAACGTGTTACAAACACAACGTTTCCATATAACTTGGCAAGAAAATGATTTTTTAAATTCGTTTTCTCAATACTATTTCAAAAACCGGTTATTCCAAAGATTTATTTCAAATCTTTCACAACTCAAAAGATTTATTTCAAATCTTTTACAAACAAACTATGAACTCGCTCAACTTTTTGTTGAATTTTCTCCCATGTTCTTTCTCAGGTTACAGTCCTAAGACAAGGCACGGTTGGAATAGGAGAACCATTGGAGACTCGAGTACTTAGTGGGCGTTCAATTTCTAGAAAGTCTTTGCTTATTTTGCTTCCGCTGTGCAATGAAGATACCAGTCCAGTCACGCTAGCTCTGATAATTTCGGGGTGTGACAGATGTGGCACCCGAGGAAAATCCACAGTCATCTTGATCTAACACCTTCCTGCTTTGGGTTTCATATCAAATTTCGGGATGAAATTTCTTTCAAGTTGGGGATGATGTGACAACCCGAGTTCTCAAGGTTTTCACAATTCGTTTTACATTGTAACATGTGCACGATATATGAATGATTAAAGTATTGTTATGTTTGGTTGTTAAATGAAAACTTAGGAGTTGTTTAATGTTTAGCCATAACACGTTCATGCTTCATAACTTTGGTCCGCACACCACACTCAAGTCGATGAAGAACCTGATTCTTCGTTGACTGTCTTTTGACGAATAACTAGGGTTCTTCGTCAACTTCACTTCTTGAAGAAGAAGGTCCTTCGTCACAAACACTTCTTGACGAAGTATAGTTCTTCGTCAAAGAGGGTTCTTGTCACACCCCCAAATTACCACACGCGGAAACACCGTGGGGACGTGTGACGTACCAGGATCTAGCCACCAATCACATTGAACCATAACAAAATATTAAAAAAAAGTTTCCATTCAATTCATGAAGTAATTTCAAATCACAACTCAAAACCAATACGTTCAGCGGAAGCATAATGTAAGTAATTATTCAAGTGTTTCAAAACAATGTGCAAAACCAATGAGTAAGTATCCAAGAGCTACGACCCATGACCACTCCAGCACTCCCAGATAGAAAGTTCCAACCATGAATCTAATGACCTGCAAGTGTCACACCCTGACTCTTGCGGAAGCGTGATTATGGTGTGACTTTCTTAATACCTTTGCATTCAATCATAACAACACTATATGATAAAACCATTAGATGTTCATCCATAAATTAAGTTTGAAAATATCACAACATAATTGTCTGAAACGTAGACTCCAAATTTAAATTACAAACCCCAACATGTTTTAAAGAGTTCGCGAAGACTCGACAAAAGATCTTAAATAAAACCAAGGTTTGGAAGGCGTGTATAGTCCAGGAATAAAACACCCAATCCAACCCTCAAAACTATGGATGACATCTTTATTCATAATGCAGCATGAAACTTCCAACACCCGCCAGATCCACTTACTAATTCCCTGAAATACATGTAGTTTGAAAACATCAACAAAAGTTGAGCGAGTTCATGTGTTTGCTTGTGTGTATGAATAAACCTTTAAAAGTATGTCTGTATGTTTGTAAATCCTGGTATGAAAGCAACAAGGAAAAACAGATCACCAATGGTTTGCAAGGCCAATGGTATGTGTGAAGTGATGCAGGAAAACTCAAATCTAGTGGACTTTGCCACGGCTTCAGTATGTGGACATAGTCACCACATGGGCCACCCTGGTCCTCATGGGTGTGGGCTCGCTACACCCAAATAGATCTATCACTCATGTCCCTATGTCCCACCACTCACATGATCAAGAAGTAACCTTCCTTAGCTAACCATACCATGTATAAAACGTTTGTAAACAATTGTGACATGTATTTCACCCCCGAAGTTATAAAACTGAAAACAGTTAAAAGCAAAGGGGAACATGAACTCACAGTCTTGTGTCTTTAACAATCGTAACTCAAGTTCCTTCAGCGAACACGACTACCTACAATGTACTAATGTCTATTAGACGAACGAGTCGTGCCTTGTCTTAGTATTAATGTTTCTGAGTTACGTTTCTTTTACGCTTCTGGTATTATTCTATGTTATATAATTATTGTCAAAATAATTAATATTTTAACTTAAATTAAATTTTTAAGTTTTGGAATAATTGTTAAACAATATTTCTTGTAATAATACTTCTCAAGTATTTATAATTGCACTTCCTTCCCAAGGATGGGTATATTTGTATTTGTATTCGTATGTTTTTGCCATGTATCTGTGTCATACTCCGGTGTGTATTTATACATACGAGAATACATATTTTATTGTATTCGTTAAGTATTTGTATACTTAAGTTTATATTAAACTTTCCGGAATATTATTTCCAACTAAAGTCCACCAATGTATATTTCCAATATATATATATTTAATAAATATTACTTAGAAAAATTATTTATAACTTTTCCCTTTTGGCAAAAGTATTTGTAGTTCCAAAATAATATATTTTCAAGTCTAACTTTAGAAAATATATAAACTTATTTTTATCCAAAAATAATGTATTTCAAGTGTATTCAAGAAAATATATATTTTTCCCAAAAATATTATATCTTCTAATAATTCCAAGAAAATATATTTTTGCTTCCCAAAAATAATATATTTTCTTCTTGTAAAAAATATGATATAACTTTGTGATAATCATAAAAACCATAATTTCATTCTTTAGTGTCCAAAATGCTAATTACCAAAAATATATTTATAAATGTATTTTTTGGAATATTTTGTAAGTTACATTCTTTTGTTCGGTTTCCCAATATTATGTGTGTAACTTGTGTATATATTCCTTGGGATTTTTGGTAATATTTTGGAGTGTAATTTCTTGATATTTCGTTAGGTTATATTATTTCAAATCCTAAAATAATATAACTAATACACAAAGTATACAAATAATCACACACATGTGTCTTCTAAATATATATCCTTCAAACGCATATTTAGTCATTTTTATTTACAAAAACCAACCACCAATATTTAGACTTTTTGTAATAAAAATCATGGCAAACTTTGTATGGAAATCATGGTTAAAAATATACTTGTAAATACTTGTTTGAGAATATTTTTCTAAGTGTTAATATTTTTAGAAAATTTTGCCATAGTTTCCCCTAAAAATGGAGGTTTCCATGCTTTCAAAGCATATCATTTTCTTTTAAAATCATCCCAATTAATCAACAACTCATTCAACACTTACCAAGTGCCAAAATCATGCAATTTACACAACAACATGAACTTGAACTTTTATAAAGATATGTAGTAACTTGGTAGAGTGTTTAGTAAGCTTAGTTACCCTTTAAAGTTTGGTTATTTATTTGTAAACCCCTTTCCTGAAAGATTTAGTCCTTTACAACTTACAAGATGATTTTTCTAAAAATCATTCTTTCGAATTTTTTTTGTTAACAATGTATTTCTATACTTGATTCACCACTAAAAACATGGTTAGTTTCTTTAAAATCCATGATTATATAAATCTTGCAAATGAATTTGGTTTCTTGAGAAAACTATGTTTGAAATCACTTTTATACAAGACTTCTATCATGCTTCATAACTCATCATACATAAAATCATCTTTATATCCAAGTTCATGAGAAACATAAAGTATGATCATCTTGGTTTTTCACAAGATCATCACTTCAACTTGCTAGATCATGTGTTTAATCACAATCTAGTAATTTCCACATGATGTTTAACATCATAAACACAAATAATCAACCATCAAGAAGCAAGACAACACTTAAACAACATAGATTGTTATGATTTTTAGCTTTAAGTTAGAGATTATCATCTTGTTCATTAGTGTTCTTCATGATTAGCAACATGTATTATCTTTTAACCAACATGTATTATAAAGATGATGAATGTAGTGGATAAAAGCAAGTGAAAGAGGTCCTTCAATCTCCAAGCCCTCCAAGCTTCCTAACATAGCTTCTTACACCTTGTGTACACCTTAGAATGGATGAAGATGAGATGAAAGTGATGGTGGTGGTGGTGTCACACCCCGAAATATCAGAGCATTGGCGTGACTGGACTGGTATCTTCATTGCACAGCGGAAGCAAATAAGCTAAGCCTTTCTAGAAATTGAACGCCCGCTAAGTACTCGACTCCATGCGGTTCTCCTATTCCAACCGTTCCATAAATTCTGAAAAGTAACCTGAGAAAGAAACATGCGAAAAATCAACATAAAGTTGAGCGAGTTCATAGTTTGTTTGTAAAAGATTTGACATAATCTTTTGAGTTGTGAAAGGTTTGAAATAAATCTCTTGAGTTATGAAAGATTTGAAATAAATCTTTGGAGTAACCGGTTTTTAAAATAGTATTGAGAAAACGAATCAAAAGTCATTTTCTTGCCAAGTTATATGGAAAACGTTGTGTTTGTAACACAGTATATTCATAAAAACCATGTATTTGTAAAGTCTTGTTTTGTAATGTCCATATAACCGTCAATGCCCACCCTGTCTTTGACTCCATACCTGCATAATGCTTTGAATTTGTATAAAACATGGTAGTTAATTTGTATGAACAAAAAGTTTCCGTAAGTATAAAATCCCTGGTATGTAGCAAATAAGGAAATAAAGAGATCACCAATGGTTTGCAAGGCCATTGATATGTGTGAAGTGCAAGTAGGAAGACTCAAACCTAGCAGATTTATGCGTTGGGTACAAAGTCACCCCGAGGTCCGTTCTGGTTGGGCTGGGGCTGGGCTCGCTACACCCAAATAGATCTATCGCTCCTGTCCCTCGGTCCTACTATGAGGATTAATGGCCTCAGGTTTCCGCCTACCCACTCACATGATCTAAGTAGTAACCCTCCTTACGCTAACCATACCATGTATAAAAATGTCCGTAATCATTGTACATGTACTTTACCCCAGTCTCTAAGACTGATCCTCCCAGCCACTAAGGCTGATCCTCCCCAGCCACAAAGGCTGGCTCCTCATTCTCTATATATTATCACCAATCGATCCATCCTTAGTCATGAAAATCATTCACATTTCGATAATACTCATTTGTTTTGTAAAAAAAACCGGTATGTTTAGTATAAACCTTTCGTAAATCATTTGAGTTCCTCGAAATCCCTTCGTAATATGATTTAGAAATACGAGTTTTGCGTTTGTTCAAAACTTTGTATGTTTTTGCAAAACGTGCATGTCTTTCCACCCCGAAAACATTTATAAAAATGTAAAGCCGTAAAAAGTGGGGTTATGAACTCACCTGAATATTCTTGTGCAAAGCTAGCTAATTACAACTTCGTGATGTCGTTTCCAAGGCAGGATTCGCTAGCGTGCATTCTACAATATTCCTAAAACGGAATATCTAATAAGTTTCTAAATAAACGTAGTAACTAACCACGTGTCACCGAGCTCTACCGAATCGTTAATCGAACGATTCGACGGTAAGTTATTAACTTAACTAAAATAATTAAGTTATACTTGTTAAGTCTCATTTAATGTCAGTAGCAATTTAATAAGTCTTGAAAAAGACTTAGTTTCCGAGAGACTCAAAATGAATAAATATTTATATAAAAATATATAAATATATCGTTGTAAGTGCGTTAGCCGTCTCGAGTAGACATACGTGTATAAAAGAATATTTCTATGAAAATATCATATATCAAACTCGTATCATATATCGCGTTTCGTATGAAAATAATATATAATAACTTGTATTATATATATCACGTCTTGTGTATATTTTCCGAAAATATACGTATATGCCGTCTAGGCGTGTAAAATAAATATGAAGAGTTATATTTATTTTATAAAGAAATCGTCGAGTTGTTATGTTTGAAAATAAATATAAACCATATTTATTTTTTGTAAAAGATTTCACGCTGTACGACATTTAGAATAAATATATAACTATATTTATTTTAGTAACACAATTGTAGTGTCGTTTGAAATACGAAATAAATATATGAGCTATATTTATTTTGTAAAAGTATACGAGTTGACGACGTTCGAAATAAATATAACATTATATTTATTTGTAAAAGCGTTTGGAATTATCAAGGTTTGAAGTATTATAAACTCGAATTCCGTTAAGCGTCGTTTTTGAAATATAATACGTGTCGTGTTTAAGGGTTTTTCTCGAAAAACGGGCAGAGTTTTCTCTATTTTTGGACGGCCCCGACAACTAAAGTGTCGTTATATTTTCAAAATTCAATCAAGATTCTAACAACATTTACGTATAATTAAATTTATATAAACGAAATAATAACTCAATATATGCTTTAACTATCGATTCGCCATTTTATTTCGGTTCGAGCTCGTTTTTTTTTACGTAATGAGTTAAAAGTATGAAACACGAAATAGTAACGCCGTTAAAATCTTTACCGCTCTTCGCGTCGATCCGTTGACTGAGTCAACTGAGTTGACTCGAGTTTGACTCGCTGAGTTGACCGAGTCGACTTGCTGAGTTGACCGAGTCAACCCGAACCGCTTCTGAAGCTAACAAATCTGACCGAACCGGACCCGCTGAAACTGCAGACCCGAACCCGAACCATACTAGATCTGACCCGGACCTGAGACCCGAACCAAAACCAGATTCTACCGAGTTGTTGTTGACTTCTTGACCCGAGCCATTCCCACATCTGAAGCTGAACCGAGCTTACCTCTGGAACCAAAGCCGTGACCCGAGATTCCCGACCCCAACTCAAACTGGATACCATCAGCATTAACAGATCATCGTTACCTGAACTTGTCGGACCGAAAGGACCACCGCCACGCCGCCGCGTGCGGCGTTTATCGCCGGAAATGGTGGTTGTCATCACCATCATCTAACAACATCATCATAAACATCATTTTTATCGGGGAACCGGTCGGTCAAAGGCAAAGACCGTCATGAATCTTCGTCGGCCGAGGGTGTTGCTAACAGGTATACGAAGGAGAGAGGGGGGGTGTTGTTTTCGCTGGAGACTCGGCTGTGACCGCCGGATAAACGAACCTACCGGCGGTCGGTTGGTGTGACCACCGGTCAATCATCGCAGAAAAAGGGGGGTTGAGGGGTTCGCCGAAGCTTGAACGGTGCCGGAGCTCGCCATACCCGTCTCCGGTTACCGGTGTTTATTGATCTGGGAGAGAGAGTTGTGTGAGGGTTTTATTTTGCTGAGTTGCAAATATGAAAGGGGGATCAAGAGGTATATGTATACAATGTCTGTGTGTTTGAATAAATAGGCAGACAAAGAGGGGTGAGAGTAAAAGGTGTGTATATTTGTTGTCTGCCCATTTGGAGGGGGGGGGTATGATCCTTATAAAGATGTTAAATGAGATCTTGAGTAAATCTAGTAAAGATTTGTAAATCTTATGAATCTATTGTATAGATTTATCATAGATTTAGTAAGATTTTGATTAGATTTGGAAGGATTTTATTGAGATTTTATAGAGATTTTGTAGAGATCTTTTGAGATCTTGTAGGGATTTGTAAAAATCTTTTGTAAGATTTTATAAGATTTCCTAGAGATCTTTGTATATTATACAGGTTTAGGCTTGTGGGTTTTGGGCTTGGGCCCAGGGCCTACAAGCCCATCTCACGCGCAAGTGGCCCGTAATTCCTACGAGACCCGTTGTCAAAACCAGAACTCCGTTTAACGTCAAAAATTAAAATACACAAAAACACGGTCGGTAGTCGTTGTTTGCACGCCCGTTCGTCGATTACGGTAATAATCGTGAAAAATTTTATCGTCGCCGTCTTAAATCCGTTTTTCGATCCGGTTTCGACTGTAGTCACTAAAATTTAATTTCGAAGCTAAAATATATCGTAAGAATTTAATATTCGTCGGCGTTGTCAGTATTCTGTTCGGTTTCAATCTGTTGCCGTTTAACGTTTCACAGGTTTCTCTGTAAACCACCGTTCGCGCACTGTAAAGACGGATAGACGTTCCCAGGCACTCCAAAGGCCTAATTAAGTTAATCCGTGCTGTAAACACTATTTATTGTCGTGTTAATCGCCTGTTAATTACGTAATTAAGAGCCGTAAATCACGGGTTGTCACAGGTGGGTCTTGTTCTCGCCCGTAAGGGGGGAAGAAGGAAAGGGGAGTTGAGTGTGGAATGTGTTGAATGAGAATGATGGTTCAAGACTTGTGGGTTTTCTTATAATCTCCCAACATATGAAGGACTAGTGGATTATATACTTCATGGACCATTAACAAGATCAAATAAACAATTAAAAGAAATCAAGGGTGGGCCACTCTTGTCTAACCGTCTCCACCGGGGGGGGGGGGGCTGTTTAGTTGGGTGGTGATGGTAAGTTAGAGACTTTGGTTAGATTTCAAGTATAAGTTAAGTGTTTTTGTTACTAGATATTTTGTATGATGTGTTATGTTGTTCGGGGATCATAACTAGCTCAGTAATGTTAAAACAATGCTTCTAGTGTAATTTTGATGTTTCGTGTAGTGTCCGGTTGTTCGGTTAGATACTGGTTCGTTAAAGTGTTAAACTATATGGTTTAGTGTTCTTTAGGTACCCTTTTGTGACACTTTTAATTCCCGACACTTAGGAAAGCATTCAGGACCATTTAGTCATATTTTTGCATGATACTAGCTTGTTAAAATGCTGATTTTTGCTGAATTATGCTGAATTCAGCACTTTGGGTGAGTTTTAGGCACTTTCCGGCACTTAAACTATCACCTAGAAAAGCAGTTTTGTGATCCTCACTTTCCTATACACTATACTAGTGTAATACTTAGTCTCTGGCCCATACTGGGTCTCAAAACATTGTCTGTCTATGTACTGACTCCGTCAGCATATTCCTGATTTATCAAATAACTGTGCTAACTGTGTTTGTGCATCATTCTTGTCAATAAGGTTTGCATGTAATAATGATGTGACATTATGAAATATGTGATGCACATGTAAGTATAATGCAGAAATCAGAAAGCAGTTAATTTTAATTCAGCACAGTCATTAAGCATCAAACAAGCTTAATTAGTTGTACGAATACCTAGATTTTTGACACTTGTCGCATTCTCCCCCTGTTAAGGAAATTTCGTCCCAAAATTTAAGCTCTGCTACTAGCTGCAGGGGTGATAGGGAATAAGTGCAGGTATTTTGCTTTCATGCGGTCCTCATGCTCCCAAGTGAACTCTGGGCCGTGACGCGCGTTCCATCGAACCTTCAAGAGTTTAACACTACTCCTTCTAGTTTTATTAACTTTCCAATCAGTAACCTCAACGGGTTCTTCGGTAAAATGGAGTGTGTCGTCAATGTGAACTTCATAGGCAGGAATGACAACTGTTTCCTGAGTTGGACTCTTTTTCAGGTTAGATACATGAAATGTATCATGAACTCCATTCAGTTCCGCGGGTAGGTCTAACTTATAAGCTACAAGACCAATCCTCTCCAGGATTTTGAACGTTCCAACATATCGTGGATTTAACTTTCCACGCTTCACAAAACGTGCTACACCTTTCCAAGGTGAGAGTTTTAATAGAACCATATCACCCACTTCATACTCCAAAGGTTTCCTTCTTTGGTCTGCATAGCTCTTTTGTCAGTCACGAGCCGCCTTGATGCGTTCTCGGATCTGTATAATCTTATATGTCGTCTCTTGAACCAATTCAGGACCAACACGTTGTCTATCACCCGCATCTGCACAGCATAACGGTGATTGACACTTGCGTCCGTAGAGTGCTTTAAACAGTGCAACTTGAATACTTTTATGGTAGCTGTTGTTATATGAGAACTCCACCAAAGGTAGATGAGTGTCCCAACTGCCACCCAAGTCCATTACGCAAGCTCACAACATATCTTCTAGTGTTTGAATTGTTCGTTCCCTCTGACCATCTGTCTGTGGATGAAATGCAGTACTCAGATTCAACTGAGATCCAAAGGCTTCTTGGAAGGATTGCCAAATCCTTGACACAAATCTTCCGTCTCTATCAGAAATAATTGAGAAAGGCACTCCATGACGTGCAACTATCTCTCTGAGGTACAGCTCGGCTAGCTTACCTGTGTTATCTTTCTCTCTGATCGCCAAAAAGTTTGCGAATTTTGTCAGACGGTCTACGATTACCCAAATCATATCATGACCTCTGGGTGTCTTTGGTAACTTCATTATAAAATCCATTGAGATCTGCTCCCACTTCCACATGGGTATCTCGGGTTGCTGTAGGAGGCCTGAAGGCTTCTGATATTCGGCCTTTACTTTGGCACAGGTTAAGCACTTTCCAACAAAGGTCGCAACATCGCCTTTTAGTCTTGGCCACCAGTAAAAATCCTTTAAATCTTGGTACATCTTATCCGATCCTGGATGGATCGAGTACCTCGATTTGTGAGCTTCATTAAAAATAACGTCTCGAAGACCACCAAAAAGGGGAACCCAAATTCGTCCCATGAAACACAATGTCCCTTCCACATTGGGTACCAACTATTTCTCCATCCCACGGAGATATTCATCCTTAAGATTCTCCTTCTTAAGAGCTTCCCTTTGCGCAGCACGAATGCGCAACGAGAGGTCTGTTTATATAATCATTTCCAAAGCCCTAACCCTTATGGGCTTAATCCTCTCTTTTTGACTAAAGGCGTCTGCCACCACATTCGCCTTTCCTGGGTGATATTTGATTTCATAATCATAATCGTTTAACAACTCAACCCATCATCGTTGTCTCATATTAAGCTCCTTTTGATCAAATATATGTTGTAAGCTCTTGTGATCAGTAAAGATCGTGCATCTGGTGCCATACAAATAATGTCGCCAAATCTTTAATGCAAACACCACAGCGCCTAATTCCAAATCATATGTAGTGTAATTCTTCTCGTGAACTTTCAACTGGCACGAAGCATAGGCTATAACCTTCTGTCGCTGCATCAGCACGCATCCTAATCCCTGAAGCGAAGCGTCACAGTATACCACTAAGTCATCGGTGCCTTCGGGTACGGATAAAATAGGCGCATCGCAAAGCTTGTTCTTTAACAAATGAAATGCTTCTTCTTGTTTATCTCCCCATTCGTACTTCTTATCCTTCTGAGTAAGGGAGGTCAGTGGTTGAGCGATTTTCGAAAAATCCTCAATGAATCTGCGATAATAACCAGCTAGACCCAAGAACTGTCGGATCTCGGTTGGCATCTTAGGAGTTTCCCAATTCTTAATCGTTTCTATCTTTGTGGGATCCTCATGGATTCCATCTTTGTTTACTACATGACCGAGGAATTGTACTTCACGCAACCAGAACTCGCACTTCGAAAACTTAGTGTACAATTTCCCTTTCTTAAGCAGCTCCAAAATAGTTCTTAAGTGTTGTTCGTGCTCTTCCTTCGTCCTTGAATAGATCAAAATATCGTCGATAAACACAATCACAAATTTATCGAGGTAGGGTTTGCAAACTCGGTTCATCAAATCCATAAATACTGCTGGCGCATTCGTCAGACCAAACGGCATTACTAGGAACTTGTAGTGTCCATATCGAGTCCTAAAGGCAGTCTTTGGTATGCTTTCTTCTTGTATTCACAACTGGTGATACCCTGATCGAAGATCGATCTTGGAGTAGAAACTTGAACCATGTAGTTGATCAAACAGGTCATCAATTCATGGCAAAGGATACCGATTCTTGATAGTTAACTTGTTCAGCTCGCGGTAGTCAATGCACATGTGAAAACTACCGTTCTTCTTCTTGACAAACAGCACTGGAGCTCCCTAAGGCGAGAAGCTTGGTCTAATAAATCTTTTGTCCAAAAGTTCTTGAAGTTATGCTGATAATTCTTGCATCTCGGAAGGCGCAAGTCGATAAGGTGCCGTAGCTATAGGCGCGGCACCTGGAACTAAGTCAATGTGGAATTCGACTTGTCGCTGTGATGGCAATCCCGACAAGTCTTCGGGGAAAACTTCTGGATATTCCCTTACAACTGGGATATCTTCCAGCTTCGGCTCATCGGCTTCTTTTTCCACAACGTGCGCCAAGAAGGCAACACATCCTTTCTGCAAACACTTTCGGGCTTTCAAACAACTGATAATTCTTAGAGGCGTATCATGCTTCTCTCCATGCACTACAATCATCTCTCCATTTGCTATCAGCACGCGAACGATCTTCTCATGACACACAATCTCTGCTCGACAACCAATCCATTCCAACTACCACGTCAAAGCTTCCCAACTCGACTGGCAGAAGATCAAGCGTAAACTCATGCTCCCCTAGCTCTTTTACACATCCTCTAATTACTTCATTCGCTTCTACTAGCTTCCCATTAGCTAGCTCTATCGAGTATGGAATATCTAGCTTATCTGTAATTAACCCAGGTATATTCTTAAATTCTAGAGAAACGAAGCTATAATCGGCACCAGTATCAAACAGTACAGATGCAAAACGTTGGTTGATAGGGAACGTACCAGTGACTACGTTCGGATCTTGGCGAGCTTCCCTATCTCCAATGTTGAAAACTCTTCCCTGGGCTTGGTTGTTTCTCGGGCAATCATGCTTGAAGTGCCCAACATCTCCACAGTTAAAGCTACCTTGTCCCCGACCATTTCCATTTCCATTTCCGCCCTGGTTGTTGTTTGCTCCACGGTTTCCATTACCAGCTGGGTTTCCATTACCACCACGGTTCCCATTACCGCCATTTCCTCCTTAATTGCGGTTTCCATACCCATTTCCTCCACGGTTACCGTTTCCATTACCTATCTGACCACCATTTCCACGACCAGTACCAGCCCAGCACATCTCCTTCGAATAACCATTATTTCCACAAGATTCACATTTCCTAACCCTGCACTGGCCGGCATGATGGAACTGGCACACATCACATTTGGGCAAAATGCCCATACGCCCTTTTCCATTGTTTTCAACACCAGTCTTGACCTCGGCCGGTGGGTTCGCATGTTTACGCTTGCTGGCACTGCTGGTACCCTTCTTGAAATTTGAGAACTTCCTTTTGTTCTCACCTGACGACTCAACGTGAGTCTCCTTCTTCTTTCCATCAGAGATTGAGAACTTGTTCAACCTGATCGCTTCTTCAGTCAGAGCCACGCTCAGATCAATGGCCTCAGTGATCGTTGGAGGCTTTGATGTCGTCACCATGCTTATGATTTGGGGTGCCAATCCCCAAATGAAGCATTCAATCCGCTTGAACTCTGGTTCAACCATGTAGGGTACAACGTGAGACAAGTCATGAAATCTCTGCACGTACTCAGCAATCTTTGGACCATCCATCTTGAGGTTCCAAAACTCTGTTTCCAACTTTTGAATCTCAGCCCTCGAGCAGTACTTCTTACGCATCAGTTCTTTCATCTTATCCCAAGTCAAAGCGTATGCTGCTGTCTCACCTAGAGTTTGAACCTGAAGGTTCCACCATGATAGAGCTCCGTCTAGGAATAGACCAGAAATGTAGGTGACTTGGTGCTCAGGCGCACACTTGCTCATACGCAGCACAAAATCTTTTTTCTCAGCCCATCGAATGAAAGCTACAGCACCACCAGTGCCGTCGAAATTCAGAGGCTTGCAGTCAAGGAACTGCTTGTAAGTACAGCCTGTACAAGCAACATCATTCACCGAAAGCATTAGCAAACGCACATGGAATGTCCAAGCGTATCGTAATTTGTCTTAAGTGACTTAAACATTGTAGGATCGTTTTGTGACCCAAACGAGTCGTTCAGAAGAGTTCTTATCTATGCGAAAGGTGGAAACAGACGTATAGACTATGAAACCGCTGGAATATCACTTTAAACGTCTTGTATATTGATATAACTCTGTTTACAATCACTAGACAAACCGGCAGCACCTCGGTATTAAGTTCTAATTTCGTTGCAAATGATTTCGCATCAACCCTATATATAGTGGAGGTAATTCCGCTTGAAAGTGTCAAATGCCATTTCAAGCGAAATTAACAATGGTGATTTCTCTTGAAAGTGCACATGGCTATTTCAAGCGAAATTAACTCAAACACATCCAAACCCTATTTCTCGTACAACGTGCCCTGATCTAACAATTCTAGAATAAGACTCGATACAAGACGAAGTCGATAGACGTAATGCACCAACAGACTCCCCCTCGGATATTGACGAAGTCTTCGGTGTCGAGTCTTCACAATCTTCAGTCTTTATCAGTCTTTGGGCTTCTTTCAATGTATCTAACAATTGTAAACATCCATCAAATCTCTATCTCTTCTTCTCTAACATCCTTGCTCCCTATTATTCAAATTTCCCCTTTGAATGTTGATATAACACTTTTAGAATCAACAACCTGGCTCTCAAGCTCTCCAATTCTCTTGATCAGATCTCTTGATTCTTCTTCCCAGAATCGTAATCCTGACTCTTATTCTTTTTCAGCATCAGCATCTTTCATAATTACCAGGATCAGACGCTAGCTCTATGCATTAACAGACTCTCCTTTGCTAGCAGACTCCCCCTTAAGTTATTCCGGGATCGTAGTCTGGCTTACACAGAATCAAGATCGCAATCTGGCTCTACAAACTTAGGAACCTGGCTATCCTGCACATCCTCTACCCAAAACATAAGATTTAAAAATTTAATCAATTTGACAAATTTATTTCTTTGCTTACCACTTGTAAAACAGACATTAAACATCATTTGCAGATTGCAAATAAAATGATTTAACATTTATAATCTCTTTATGACCACTTGAAGAAATATCATCCAAATTCTTTTCAAACATCTCCCAATCCAAAATTGTTCATCATGTTTAGCACTTGAAATTTTGAAATTCAGCTCTTCAACATCAGTTGTCGAAAATCTTTTTGAATTTTCAAAAATTTATGCTAAAATACACTGAAAATCTTTTTGGATTTTTGAAATAAAATGAAAAGCAGTAAAGAAATATATACAAAGAAATTTTTTGTGAGTTTGTGTAAGAGGATCATATCAGTTTTTAAGACCAATCACTAGCACTGTTAAGCTTTAAACATTTTAAGTTCTAAACAGTTCACATAGATTGACGATATTGTGGTCCACTTAAACTCAATCTAAAACTTTCGACAAGCTTACCGATACGTTTAGGTATATTAATTTTGCACTAAGTTCTTATGGACCCCACGATCTCAGCATATCCCCTCATCATGCAATACGCTGACTCAAGTAATGCCTTTAAACTTTCATCAACTGTGATATGTGCGAAAATAACCCAGAATGTTTAAACATTAACAATCAAGTCGATATTTCGATACGCAGAGAAAGTCCAATGTTTAAACAAAATAAGAAAAATAAAAACAAGTTGAAGTTGTTTAGGCTTTAACCACCAGTTCGATACTCCCGTATACGCAGAGGTGATCCAAAGCTTAAACGAAACACCAAGAAAAATAAAGCAGAACGTTTAGGCAATAACATCCAGTTCGATACTCACGTATACGCAGAGGTTGTCCAATGCTTAAACAAAATAAAGAAATAAAACAAGTTTAAATCTTTGCAAAAAGAAATGCACAATCTCAGTGACTTTTCAGCAAAGTTGTGAAAGTTCACAAACTTAACCAGTTTTATGTCTTTCGACAATCAGCGATTACCGAGTAGGCACACAGTCAAGAAGGACAAAACTAAGTACTATGCTTTCAACCGTGTTTTCCACTAGAACTAGGCTCTTTCTTTTAAGTTTGTATCGTTATAGCAAATCTACTAGTCTAGCTGAGCCTATCGTCACATCTTTAGTAAGACCGTTTATTACATATTAACTTTCCATTTCTTTATCATGTTGTGACAGTCCACTGATGTACTATCATCTCCTCTTTTGCACAACAAACTCATTTTTCATTTTATCATGTTTTTTACTTTTTCAAATTTTCTAATGTTTTTGGATTTTCCGAAATTTCTTACTCCCCCTAAAATTCAAAACCATTTTAAAGAAATTTGAAAACAAACTATACAAGTAACATGACAACTGTTGCGAATTGCTTTAATTCACCATTCACTCGGCATAAACAATCAGAACTCCCCCTGACAACAAACTATTTTCCCATTATGATTTCAAAACATTTAAGTTTGTTTTAATCAAAATGGTTTTTCCAGAAAATTAGTTTTGTTGATTTTCATAAACCACTTGTAGGATAGGGGTTCACTCATCAGATAGTTTTCTTTTTCAAATACAACTTGTAAGATGTTATCTAACAATTTTCAAGAAAAATATCACCACTTGTAGAAAATCAAGTACAATTTAATGTCCCTGATTAACCACTTGAACGTCGAAATATCACAGTTACCATCCTGTGAATTTCCCAAGAAAGATGTCGATTCCTACTCCCCAATTACCAACCTGGGAGTTCTGGCAAGTTAGGTTTTTAAGTAGAAACTGCAGTCACCCAAGCCTGACCAGTCTTGGGTGATTTCAAGTCGTCATCACTCCATCCTGCTTTTGATCTATAAAATTCTTTAGCACTTTTTACCTTACCATCAACCATCTTTCCAAAAATATGTTTGACTTTCCCATTGAAAGCCTTTTCAGCATCAAATTCTTCCTTACCAGCGAAAAATTGATCTGAAATTTCAAACCTACCTTTTGATTTCAGATTTCTTTTGTCAATGGCGGAAAGTTTTCCTCGTTCATTTCAGGAACGGGATTCTCAACCTTTTTCTCAAACAATGACTCCTCTGATTTTGTGGAATCAGATTCATTGTCAGAACTTTCATCTGAACTCTTGACAACCCATTTCTGTTTGTTTAAATCAACTCTTCTTTTGTAAAAACGTTTTGAGTTTTCACTATCTTCAGAAGTTGAATTTTTAACCATATTAAATTTCTCAGTTGGTTGTTTCTTTTCATCAACACATTTCTTTTCCAGTTTTGAGTTTGACGAAACTCCCTGTTTATTGTTGGTTTGCTTTGCTTTGTGCAATACCAAGCAATATGACCTGTTTCTTGACAGTTAAAACAAACTCTTCTGTCAACTCTTTTTCCAGAATTCTTAAGAATATTCTTCTTCTTTTCTGCAAGAAACTCTTGATTTGACTATTTCCAGAATGGTTTCTTCTGCTCTTCTTCACTACTTGTTCCTGCAACAAATTTAGTATTTGATTTATAAGTTTTCTAATTTTTATAATTTTCTGGAGGAATAAACCCTAAACCTTTCTTTTTGAAATTACTGTTATTGTTTGGTCTCTGTTGAAAACCATAACCAGAACCGTAACCTTTTTTCTTGTTTATTCTCTGTTGAACTCTTGAAGTGTACTTTTTAGGTTTTTCAGAAAGATTTAATTCTTTTATTTCAGAAATATTAATTTCTGTTAATTTGAAAACCTGTTTGATCATTTCAAATTTGACACTTCTTATTGGGAATTCTTCATCAGAAAATAATTTGTCAGAATCTTTCAAAGTATATGCCACTTTGATTGGTTCTTCATTCAAATTATTTTTTGATAATAAAAACTCTTTATTATAAACCCTTTTTACAGGTGAACTCGGACTCTTTTCTGACGAACTCGAACTTTCAGATTTAGACTCTGGTTTTGACTCTTCATCCATATCCAACACCTGATCAACAACTTTCTTTAATAACACAGACTCATGATTAGTGTCAGACGCTGTGAATGTAACATCAATATTATCTGGTAACTCATCAATGGTTTCAGGCTTTAACTTGATGTTGACTACCTTTTTTAGACGTTCCTCATTCGGTTTTCTAGGAGAATAACTTTCATAGATCGGGGGCGGACACTTGTTATACTTGACACTTTATTTCTTACCAGTATCAGTATCTTCCATCTTCTCATCTTTGAATGCTTCAAGACCTGCAACAGTAGGATAAACATGATCAATCAAATAATCACATGTTGTATAGCTCAACAACAACCGTTTGATTCTTTCACTTTCTATATTTTCGATTTCCAAATCTTGCTTCAGTTTTGCACAGTCTTCAATATACTCATTGATAACTCTCTGCTTTGTCATTAATGTTGAGCTCATCTTTTGTCATGGCAGCCTCAACTTTTGAATTTGTCTTTTTCAGACCATTCACTGTTTTGTTCAGCACGCCATAGGATTCCTTTACATACTTCACATCAGATAGTAAATCTTCTTTCATATTCTCTAATTCTTCAATCTTCTTATCCTTCTCAGTGCAACCTTTACAAGAAACTAAACACTTCAAACAAGGTTTTTCAACTTCAACTACTTTTTCAACTTCGACAAGTTTTTCAACTATCTTTTCAACTTCAACTATTTTTTCAACAATTTTCTCCACTTCAACAATTTTCTCTACAATCTTTTCAATCACTGGTTCTTCATCAATTTTCTCCACTTCAACAATTTTCTCTACAATCTTTTCAATCACTGGTTCTTCATCAAATTCTGAATTTTCTTTACATTCTTCATCTTTAGCTTTATCTGTTGAACTCTCTTCAACTTTTGCTTTCTCAGCTTCTAATTTTGCCTTTTCTTCAGCAATCTTCTTTGCTTCCAACTCCTTTTTCAACCTATTAGCTTTCTTCTCATTCAGCTTCTCGATTTTATCTGCAAAAAACAAATTAAAACTAAATGAGTCCAAATTTTTTCGAGCTGTATTAATATATTCTTCCTTATCATCGGTGTCATCATCACTTTCCGATGATTTGAAAATCTTCTCTCTTTTTGGCTTAGATTTGATTTCTCCTTCATTCAAAATTTGAGCAACCAATGTTAGATGCTTTAAGTGCTCATTACTTTTAATATATTCATCCCAGCTAAATCCCTCTGCAACTTTTTCATCATCTTGGTCGATTATACCATAACAAGCTCTTTTCTCTTTCTCTTCAATACCACGTGCATGTGAAGTTTGTGGTTGTTGAACAAGTTGATGAAAAATTGATTTTTGATAGTAATTACTCTTTCCACTTTGATCCTGTTTTCCGGTTGCGTCTTCATTTTTACATTCACGTTTAAAATGCCCTTTTTTTCTGCACCGAAAACAAGTAACTTTTGATTTGTCAAATCCAATCAGAGATGTAGCAATATCACTAAATTCATATCTTCCGGTGATTTGTTGAAATTTTTGTGCTCTTCTGACAGCACTGGCTAAACACCACTTGATGTCCACCAATTCAAGTTCTACAGCATCAACTTGGTCATAATCTTCCTTGGTGAGCATCGGATTTCCAATTTGACCAGCAACCAAACTTTGATATGATTCTAACATAGTAGCAAGTGATGCCATATGTTGTTTTGCAATTTCTGGAGATAAATTTTGACCATTTTGAATATTTAAAGTAACATTGCACTGCAAAACTTGACCATTGAAATTTGTTGAAGTTTTTGACTGAGGACTAGGTGTTGAGAAATTTCGCTCAAAACTTGAAAAGGATGATGAATGTCCACTACTATCACTTGTGTTGCATGAAGTTGTTTCGGAAACACTATCAGCACTGAAAGCAGTCTGAATCTTTGGACTTGGAGTAGTTTCAAATTTGCTTCCACGATAATATAAACTCACATCTTGTTGAGCACTTGGATTATTCATGAAAGCAGTTTTCTTAACATCAAGCTCATGTTCTTCAAGTTTCTGGATGAACTTAGCCAAATTCATGTTTTCATGTTTTCTCATATGTTTCAAGATCAACAAATACGTTCCCCATATATTCTGCGGTAATGCATCGACTAATTTATCAACCCATTCATCGTCATCTTTCTTCATATCAAATCTTCTCATTTCTAGAACTAGATGACAATATCTGTCAATAGTCATTTTTGTTGTTTCACCTGGTAATGCTGTAAACATATCAAAAGATTTCTTTAGTAGAGCACATTTGTTTTTGATCATATCTGCACTTCCCTTAAACTTTTGAATCAATGCCAACCAAATTGATCTAGCAGTATTTTCATGTTGTAGCAACACAAAGATATCATCTTTTACAGATTGTTGAAGAAGACTAATCATCATTTTCTCACTGGTGTATTTCAATTTCTCACTATCTGAAAAGTCACTAAAAGCTTTCTCAATCCCACGTTCATCTGTCGGTTTATCATAATCCACATCTAATAAACACCATGCATCGAATTTATAAGCCTGTACCCAGTTCTCAAACCGATTCTGCTATCCTTTAAAATCCTCAATGTACATAAGCTTTGGTGGTTTTTGATGAGTTCCCGTCTCATTCTCACTGTATAAAGTTTCAGCAGCAGTAACAGGAGCAACCGGTGCCGCAAATGCATTGTAGAATTCCTCTTCCATGTTTCGGTAAACTTTTTCACAAAATCACAAGTTCAAACGAAATCAACCCTCTGAAGCGAAATTACCACTTTCACACGGAATCACTTTCACACGGAATAGTTGTCTCAAGCGAAATTAGTTCAAGCGGAATTACTACTTGGAGCGGAATTACTAATTTCGTGTGGAACAGTCTTAAACGGAATTACCCTTTGAAGCGAAATCAGGTGATTTCGTGTGAAATTAGATGTGCTTTTCAAGCGGAATTGCAATTTCAAGCGGAATTAAGTGCTAATCTCGTGTTAAATGTTGCTGATGTCATCATATACGAAATGATTTTCAAGCGAAATTACGATTTTTATCAAGTTTTAAGATGAATTATGGTCCAATATTTTCAAGGATTCTTTAAAACACTGTTTCGCATGACATGAATGAAATTCAATCCATTTTGACCGTAAAAACTTGTTCAATTTTGAAAAGAGGTGTAGAAATCAGAAAAAAATGGTTGTTTTGGCAAGAACTCTTCTTCCTGAGCTTTGATACCACTTGTAGGATCGTTTTGTGACCCAAACGAGTCGTTCAGAAGAGTTCTTATCTATACGAAAGGCGGAAACAGACGTATAGACTATGAAACAGCTTGAATATCACTTTAAACGTCTTGTATATTGATATAACACTGTTTATAATCACTAGACAAACCGGCAGCACCTCGGTATTAAGTTATAATTCCGTTACAAATGATTTCGCATCAACCCTATATATAGTGGAGGTAATTCCGCTTGAAAGTATCAAATGCCATTTCAAGCGAAATTAACAATGGTGATTTCGCTTGAAAGTGCACATGGCTATTTCAAGCGAAATTAACTCAAACACATCCAAACCCTATTTCTCGTACAACGTGCCCTGATCTAACAAATCTAGTATAAGACTCGATACAAGACGAAGTTGATAGACGTAATGCACCAACAAACATTACCGTGGGGTGGGTTGCCTCCCGAGGTACCTCCGCTGTGTTCAGAGTGCAAGGCCTCATGCTGTGTTATTGCTTGTGAAATCCGTTCTTGTAGTTCAGGCTCTATTGTGGGCAACGTATTGTTTCTTCGAGGAGGCATCTTCTAAAAGAAGATCGTATAGGTCAGGTCATAATAAGTATAGTGAGTACATGACATATATATGTATTAGCATTTATCAACACAAGTAAGCACATATCATCACATTCATATCACCAATGTATAATCCAACAATGTATATAATGAGAACATTGCGATTGAGCTTTCATAAATCGTCGACCACAAATACAGTTACAAGTTCTACAAATGTATCGTATCACATCAAAAGGGACTACAGGGTCATACCACCCTTGTCCAAAATGTCTATCAGTCTACAACAGTCATAAAATCAAAAAGTGGTCTTCAAAAGTCTTTGCAAGCTAGGCTCAATAGCGATACTCTCATCAAAAGCAGGCTACTTGCATAAAGCCAAAAACCGGCTATGCTGATGGTGGAGGAGGAGGATGTGGAGGAACAAAAAGAAAGCTGCGCACATGCGCTAGCTCCTCATCAAGAGCATAAACATGATGAAACAAATAGCTAATCTACTGCTCCATGGTGAGAAATCGAATATCAAAATCTAGATAGGGCAAAAGAGGAGCAGGTGGAGTCGCAAAAGGTGACGGACATGTACAAGGTGGAGGACGTGGGATCCTCTCGAGCCCCATAACCCTACGACACAGGATCTCCTGCTGAAGCTGCAATGATAGGAGTAAATCATCCCTTATGTTACCAACAAAGTGCGAAGGATGGTAGGGATCAGAAACTGGCATGGTGTACGGTGGGAACCATATAAGTGGCTCGCCTGACATTGCAGAAGTAAAATGAGCAGTAGGTTTATACTATGGCATGTGAGGAAAAGCTGCTGACACGTGTGGAACATGGCTAGGCTGCTGGCTAGACGGGCCAACCCCTGGACGGGGTGGAGGGATATCCTGCAAGAATGTGATAGGCAGGTCAGTGCGGTGACCATCGGACACAATCGGGTGAAATAGGGGTAACATCAATAGGTGTATGTGTATGAGGGGGAGTAACAGGCTCCACAAAAGGGGGCATATCATCATCATCATCCTCTATCCACCCATTGCTGGTGAATACGTATCTGGGGTCTACCTGATTGGCAAAAGCAGTAGGTTCAGCGGGTGCAGGAATCGGATCGGGTATGAGTGGTGCAACATCAGGTATGCCAAAAGGTACAGAATCATGATCAAGCAGAGGATCAGGAGCTGGTATAGGCTCAAGAGCAAGTATCGGCTCAAGATCAGCGGGTGCATCAATAGGCTGATCGACAGGAATAAAGTCAGGCTCAAGTCCAGGCTCATCGTCAAACTCATAGTCGTGTGGAGGAGTAGGTGCGGTAGACAAAGCTGTATCAGTATCAGAATCAGTGGGGTAACGCTGTAAACCGGCTGCCTGTAAAGTTGAAGAAGCCCTAGAATCAAATGAATCAAAGACAGAATGATCAGAAGAAACCTCAACAATAGGAATCTTAACAAGTGGAACAACAATGACGTCCTCGGCTACAACTCCATCACCCTGGGCATCAGCAGGGGGACCATCAATAAAAAGATCGACATCATCATCAGACAAGTCATCAAAAGGCAAATCCTCGAAAGGAAATGCAGCAAGAGACAAAGGGGCGAGGATCGGAACCAGGGCATGCTCACCATCGTGATGTCTGAGGATGAGATGATCCTGGTCAGGAATAGGAATAAGAAAGGGATCCTCGTCGGTGAAACCATCAGCATGCGGTACATCATCGCCAAAGTCGGGTAGCGCAAAAGGCTGGAAATCATCGTCATCATCCGACATCATCTCCGTGTCACTCTCAGTGTCGGAGGTAAAAATCTCTGGGTCTAGGATGATCTCATCGTCCGAAACGATAACCATGGGGTCGATAGTATCAGACAATCCACTCTCAGAAGACGACATAGTGTCTGTAACAAAACAATAACAACATTTGCACATATATCAACAATCATCAATAAGCATGTAATTAATCAACAATGCAAACATATATACTTCCTAGTCTCTCAGACTAAACCTCCCAGTCTCCCAGACTGACCATTCAGTCTCCCAGACTAAGCTACCTAGTCTCTCAGACTAAAGTTCCCAGTTTCCCAAACTGAACCACCCAGTCTCTCAGACTGAACCACCCAGTCTCTCAGACTAAGTCTCCCAGTTTCCCAAAATGAATCCCCCAGTCTCTCAGACTGAACTACCCAATCTCTCAGACTGAACTATAAACAAAATCTTTGAAATGTGTTTCGCGTCTTTTATTTGTAAAAAAATGTTTGTTTCCTGGATCTGGGCATTTTGTGTATGCAATGAAAACGTTTCGTAAAAAATATTTTCGTGAGAGACCTAATGATTGTAGTCTAGACTCGAGAAGGAATCCTAGTTCGCTACAATCGAAGCTCTGATACCAAGCTGTCACACCCTGAATTTTGCGGAAGTGTGATTATGGTGTGACTTTCTTAATACCTTTGCATTCAATCATAACAACACTATATGATAAAACCATTAGATGTTTATCCATAAATTAAGTTTGAAAATATCACAACATAATTGTCTGAAACGCAGACTCCAAATTTAAATTACAAACCACAACATGTTTTAAAGAGTTCGCGAAGACTCAACAAAAGATCTAAAATAAAACCAAGGTTTGGAAGGCGTGTCTCGTCCAGGAATAAGACACCCAATCCAACCCTCAAAACCATGGATGACATCTTTACTCATAACGCAGCATGAAACTTCCAACGCCGCCAGATCCACTTACTAATTCCCTGAAATACATGTAGTTTGAAAACATCAACAAAAGTTGAGCGAGTTCATGTGTTTGCTTGTGTGTATTAATAAACCTTTAAAAGTATGTCTGTATGTATATAAATCCTGGTATGAAAGCAACAAGGAAAAACAGATCACCAATGGTTCGCAAGGCCAATGGTATGTGTGAAGTGATGCAGGAAAACTCAAACCTAGCGGATTTTGCCACGGCTTTAGTATGTGGACATAGTCACCAGATGGGCCACCCTGGTCCTCATGGGTGTGGGCTCGCTACACCCAAATAGATCTATCACTCATGTCCCTCGGTCCTACGACAAGGATTAATGGCCTTAAGTGTTGTACCCACCACTCACATGATCAAGCAGTAACCTTCCTTAGCTAACCATACCATGTATAAAACGTTTGTAAACAATTGTGACATGTATTTCACCCCCGAAGTTATAAAGCTGAAAACTGTTACAAGAAAAGGGGAACATGAACTCACAGTTTTGCGTCTTCAACAATCGTAACTCAAGTTCCTTCAGCGAACACGACTACCTACAATGTGCTAATGTCTATTAGACGAACGGGTCGTGCCTTGTCTTAGTATTAATGTTTCTGAGTTACGTTTCTTTTATGCTTCTGATATTATTCTAAGTTATATAATTATTGTCAAAATAATTAATATTTTAACTTAAATTAAATTTTTAAGTTTTGGAATAATTGTTAAAGAATATTTCTTGTAATAATACTTCTCATGTATTTATAATTGCACTTCCTTCCCAAGGATGGGTATATTTGTATTTGTATTCGTATATTTTTGCCATGTATCGGCGTCGTACTTCGGTGTGTATTTATACGTATGAGAATACGTATTTTATTGTATTCGTTAAGTATTCGTATACTTAAGTTTATATTAAACTTTCCGTAATATTATTTCCAACTAAAGTCCACCAATGTATATTTCCAATATATATATATTTAAGAAATATTACTTAGAAAAATTATTTATAATTTTTTACTTTTGGCAAAAGTATTTGTAGTTCCAAAATAATATATTTTCAAGTCTAACTTTAGAAAATATATAAACTTATTTTTATCCAAAAATAATGTATTTCAAGTGTATTCAAGAAAATATATATTTTTCCCAAAAATATTGTATCTTCTGATAATTCCAAGAAAATATATTTTTTGCTTCCCAAAAATAATATATTTTCTTCTTGTCAAAAATATGATATAACTTTGTGATAATCATAAAAACCATATTTTCTCTTTGTGTCAAAAATGCTAATTACCAAAAATATATTTATAAATGTATTTTATGGAATATTTTATAAGTTACATTCTTTCGTTCGGTTTCCCAATATTATGTGTGTAACTTGTGTATTTATTCCTTGGGATTTTTGGTAATATTTTGGAGTGTAATTTCTTGATATTTCGTTAGGTTATATTATTTCAAATCCTAAAATAATATAACTAATACACAAAGTATACAAATAATCACACACATGTGTCTTCTAAATATATATCCTTCAAATACATATTTAGTCATTTTTATTTACAAAAACCAACCTCCAATATTTATACTTTTTGTAATAAAAATCATGGCAAACTTTGTATGGAAATCATGGTAAAAAATATACTTGTAAATACTTGTTTGAGAATATTTTTCTAAGTGTTAATATTTTTAAAACTTTTTGCCATAGTTTCCCCTAAAAATGGAGGTTTCCATGCTTTCAAAGCATATCATTTTCTTTTAAAATCATCCCACTTAATCAACAACTCAATCAACACTTACCAAGTGCCAAAATCATGCAATTTACACAACAACATAAACTTGAACTTTTATAAAGATTTGTTGTAACTTGGTAGAGTGTTTAGTAAGCTTAGTTACCCTTTAAAGTTTGGTTATTTATTTGTAAACCCCTTTCTTGAAATATTTAGTCCTTTACAACTTACAAGATGATTTTTCTAAAAATCATTCTTTTGAATTTTTCTTGTTAACAATGTATTTCTATACTTGATTCACCACTAAAAACATGGTTAGTTTCTTTAAAATCCATGATTATATAAATCTTGCAAATGAATTTGGTTTCTTGAGAAAACTATGTTTGAAATCACTTTTATACAAGACTTCTATCATGCTTCATAACTCATCATACATAAAATCATCTTTATTTCCAAGTTCATGAGAAACATAAAGTATGATCATCTTGGTTTTTCACAAGATCATCGCTTCAACTTGCTTGATCATGTGTTTAATCACAATCTAGTAAGTTCCACATGATGTTTAACATCACAAACACAAATAATCAACCATCAAGAAGCAAGACAACACTTAAACAACATAGATTGTTATGATTTTTAGCTTTAAGTTAGAGATTATCATCTTGTTCATTAGTGTTCTTCATGATTAGCAACATGTATTATCTTTTAACCAACATTATAAGAAGTAACAAGAGATTATAAGAGCCTTACTACTACCTCTATGGCTAGGGATGAACTCAAGAAGATGAAGATGATGAATGTAGTGGATAAAAGCAAGTGAAAGAGGTCCTTCAATCTCCAAGCCCTCCAAGCTTCCTAACTTAGCTTCTTACACCTTGTGTACACCTTAGAATGGATGAAGATGAGTGAAAGTGATGGTGGTGGTGGGTCTTGTTCTCGGCTATATGGGGGGAAGAAGGAGAGGGGAGTTGAGTGTGGAATGTGTTGAATGAGAATGATGGTTCAAGACTTGTGGGTTTTCTTATAATCTCCCAACATATGAAGGACTAGTGGATTATATACTTCATGGACCATTAACAAGATCAAATAAACAATTAAAAGAAATCAAGGGTGGGCCACCCTTGTCTAACCGTCTCCAGGGGGTGTTTAGTTGGGTGGTGATGGTAAGTTAGAGACTTTGGTTAGATTTCAAGTATAAGTTAAGTGTTTTAGTTACTAGATATTTTGTATGATGTGTTATGATGTTCGGGGGATGTTCGGGGATCATAACTAGCTCAGTAATGTTAAAACAATGCTTCTAGTGTAATTTTGATGTTTCGGGTAGTGTACGGTTATTCGGTTAGATAACGGTTCGTTAAAGTGTTAAACTATACGGTTTAATGTTCTTTAGGTACCCTTTTGTGACACTTTTAATTCCTGACACTTAGGAAAGCATTCAGGACCATTTAGACATATTTTTGCATGATACTAGCTTGTTAAAATGCTGATTTTTGCTGAGTTATGCTGAATTCGGCACTTTGGGTGAGTTTTAGGCACTCTACTAGTGTAATAATTAGTCTCTGGCCCATACTAGGTCTCAAAACACTGTCTGTCTATGTGCTGACTCCGTCAGCATATTCCTGACTTATCAGATAACTGTGCTAACTGTGCTTTGTGTATCATTCTTGTCAATAAGCTTTGCATGTAATAAGGATGTGACATTATGCAATATGTGATGCACATGTAAGTGTAATGCAGAAATCAGAAAGCAGTTAATTTTAATTCAGCACAGTCATTAAGCATCAAACAAGATTAATTAGTTGTACGGATACCTAGATTTTTGACAGTTGTCACAGCAAGCATGCATACAAGTGTATCAGACAACGCTGGTGAGTTCAAAGTTTGTTAACACGTTTAGTTACCAGATATGAGTTCAAAACATTTTAGAGATTGATGTTGTTAATAACTCGATTACCGCAGATGGCTCCAGATTATTTTCCCAAACCCCAATGCTCTATCAAGCATTGGTCAAGAGGTTAAGGTAATTAGTTCACGACCGTCCTCCCCGGTATGGTGTGAGGGTGCCAAACCTAATAGCGCTATCAACTAATAACCCCGTTACCTCCCCGGCACCCAATCGGTATATGATGGGACTTTATGATAGAAATGGGTGTATTAACCAACTTCCCAGGTTTAACATTCCAGTCAAACCCAATTACGCGACATTCCTCCCCGGAACGTTTACCAGATGTCCCTCCCGAGGACGCATGCTTGGAAAAAGAGCAGTGAACTCACCTTAGGTCGCCTCGGTATATAATGTTACCCATTCCCGTTAGTCAAACAATCCCTATCGTGATTACCAATCAACATCAGTTTCACAATCATTCAAGTCACAGGTTTTTACATAGATCGTATTCATCACAGGGTTACTGTACAACACGTAGCAATGCATATCACGTAATAACCATTAGCATATGTATTGGCTACTCACACAAGTCGAATCATGTTTCACATTCCTAGTTAACATTATTAACATGTAACAGATATAGTTATGAAATCATCACACACTGTTCTGTCCAAACTTTCACTTACAGTACTCTCCATGAAGAACTGATCCTTCATGGAAAGCCTCCTTGGCGAAGAACCCCATGAAGAAGGATGATCCTTCGTCGAGAGGGTGGGTGACGAAGGACTCTAGTTTTTCGTCAAGAACTACTCGACGAAGAACCTAGTTCTTCATCACTTGTGTTCTTTGTGGGGCAGTCCTTGGCCACAAACCTAAACAGGCAGTTACACTTCCTTTCATCCAATCGTAACGTATGCAAACAAGTTCACCAATTTCCCAAACAGATCTAACAACAGATTAAGCGATGATCATGCACTCTAGTTGTGAACAATCATTACCCATACAAAACATAACAGTTCGCACCCATCATACAAATCATTCTAAGCCATCATTATTCATCATACCAATCGTAACAAATAATCTATCATGTGGATCATCATACTAATCAAGCAACACATCAGTTGATTACGAAATCAAGATTACGTATATACCATCATCGACTACAAGTTTCTAACCGCTAAACCGACATGATCGAGCACTATAATCATTTGCCTATAGATACAATCACAACATCAATACTCTAGTACTAACAATGATGAATACTAACCGCTGGTATCGAAATGATAAGTCCGATCAAGATGGAGAGCCTCGAGAACCCAAGGTTATTGCCGCTTAGAAAAGAGAGAAAGTGTTCTAGGGTTTGCCGTTGCCATTTACCGTTTCGCAATAGTTAAATAACTTAACATAAAAACACCACATTGGGCCATATTGGGCCACGGCCTTCTTGGACGAAGATCATGTTCGACGAAGACTAATCTTCGTCGGAATCCAATATGGCGAAGGATCGATGTTCGTCGTCCAAAGTGTTGAGTTTTCTTGAGTTTTCATTAATCATTAACATTAAACATTAACACACCAAGCATAACCATACAATAATCATTTGATCAAAATAATGTAATGATAAATGCAACGACTTATAAAACAGGATTCTAAAATAGGTGACACATAGAGGAAAGATCTTGAAATCTCGGGGTTGTCACAGTTCTTCACCAGGAGAGCTCTCGACCCAAATACCTTAGAAGCCCAAGAGGGGCCCGACTCACCTGTTCGAGCATATACATGCATAGCGTTCACGAAACTCACCCTATTGCAAACCCTAGCTCTCCTTCTCTCTCTCAAGCGATCGAAGGCAACCCCTCATCGCTAATTCGAAGCTTTCTAAACACCATCGATTTATCCTACCTCAAGGTTAGTGTCTTGTTTTCGTTCATTGGCTTAATACCCGATATACGATTTCGTGTGGTGATGATTTTGTATGAGCATTTAGTGTTGCAAAGTAGAGATCTCGATGAACACTCCGTTGCAACAAACTGTATGGCTAATCTAGAGGTATTCTTGATAATTAGTTGATGATTTAGAACTGTGGTACATAAACTTATGATTATTAGATAGTATAGATCAATTGTTATTATGGTTTGGATGTGACATGAAAAACTAGGGTTCGTATGATGTTGTGTGTTGATTGTAATTATGGTGGTTCGATTCGATTATGGAATATGATTATTAAAATGTGGAATGATGATTAGGGTTATCGTAAATCATAGAATCTGATTAGTGATTACGTTGTTGATGAACGACTACAATTAAGGTTGTATGAACGTGTATAATAACGTGCTAAATTGTGTCATTTGGTCTGCTAACTATTTTTACAAGAGAAATGGGGAATCACAGAAGGAAATCATGAAACTGTTGTGGTGCAGCGACGAAGGATCCCCCACGAAGAACCCAAGTCGACGAAGAACTGATTCTTCATTGACTGTCCTTTGACGAACAACTATGGTGCTTTGTCACAACCACTTCTAGACGAATTATGGTTCTTCACCAAGAGGAACTTTCGCCATGAGAGCATCCCACGAAGAACTAGTTCTTCATGAAGATGCTGCAAGAGTGAGAGCAAACATAACAATTTGAACAGTAAATGTGTCCACATAACATGCATTAACATAAGGCTTCAAATAATTTATGATGAGTATGATGATGAATGTTTCTGTTTATAAAGTTTTATTTGATGCATGTTAATAATATTAATTATGAATAAGGAACTTGATTTGGCTCGTGTGAGTAGCAAACTCACCTGCTAAGTGTTGTTATGTGACATGCACGTGAGATGTGGACTAGTATGAGATGTGAGTACTTGCTATGTGTTATACGGTGACCTTTGTGGCAAATGCAATTTGTGAAAATATGTGATTTAATTGATTATGAAACTGATTTTATTGGTAACCACAGTAGGGTTTAGTTGACCAACTTGGAACTGGTAATTTAACATACCGAGCAAAACTAAGGTGAGTTCAATCCTCTTGAGCATGTGTCCCGGTGGGTGGGACAATCAATGGGTATTCCTGAGAGGAATACATCTTTTTGGGTTAAACTGGGATGTTAGATAATACACTCATTCCTATCACTTTAAGTCACATCCTATACCAAATTAGTTACCTGAGAGGTAACGGGGTATTAGTTGATAGCGCTATTAGACTTGGCAACCTCACACTGTACCTGAGAGGACGAGCGTGAACTAATGACCTTAAATCACGACCAATGTTTTGATAGGGGCATTGGGGACTGGCAAACAATCTGACGCCATCTTGCGGTACTCGAGTTATTATCAACATTACTATTAAACTGAACTAAACACTTGGCAATTAACGTTTTCACAAAACTACGAACTCACCAGCGTTGTCTGACACACTTGTTGCATGCTCGCAGGTCGTTAGATTCTTGGATGTGGAACTTGATGTCAGGAATTGCTGGAGTGGCCATGGGTCGAGAAGCTTGAAATCATGTGACAAGACCATTGGTTTTCATATATTTTCTATTGAACAATGATTTACTTATTGCTTCCGCTGAACATGCTAAACTTTAAGTTACGTTTTGAGAATACTTTAACATAATAAATGGGATCTTTTATATAATATCATGTTATTAGTTCAATGTGATTGGTGGGTGGATCCTGGTATGTCACACGCCTAGCGGGATTTCCGCATGTGGTATTTAGGGGTGTGACACTCAAACTTGTTTGACTTCTATTTAACAGCTTCATCTTGCTGTTTTTTCTATTCAACATCAACAGACTTCAAATTTTGTAGACATTTATGACTAACATGTCCCACTTGTTGACATTTAAAACAAGTTTTCTTTGACACATCTTTGTCCTATTGTTTCTTTTGAGCATAAAACTCCGCATTAATGTGTCGACTAAATTTGAGTGCTTTCTCTTCTTTAGAACTTGTTCCATGAACAAAGTTCATCTTTTTTTTTTTTTCTTTCTGAAAATCTATCTTTTCAGTCCTTTTCATTTGATTTTGTTTCTTTTCATAACTGAACCCAACCTTCATGTTCTTCTTCTTGTAACTAGGTTTGTTATGAAAATACTTCTTGCTCTTACCAGCATATTTTGAAATTTCAGACTTCTCGACTTCTTCCGGTTTGAAAACTTTGTCATTTTTATCTGAAATCACATTTTGAATCGGAGATTCAATATCTGAAAATAATTTGTCCAATCCAATCATGGTATATGCCAATCATATTAGATCCTCGTTCGCATTTTTCTCATATTTTGAATTTTTCAAATAGTTTTTGTGAAAACTTTCCTCATCTTCATCCTGTGATTCGGACTTATCTGTTTAAGTAGAATCATCTTTCAAAATACTTTCAACGACCTTACCTACCACCTTTGAATCAACAATATCATCAGATTTGAAATAGTTTATGTCAATATTTTCTTGCAATTGATCAACCATGTTGAAAGCTTATTCCACCTTCTCGTCATCATAGAATGTGAACTTTTTCTCAAACGGTGGTAGAACCTGATGATATTCTGAACCAATTCCTTTTTTGTTCTTCTCGGAATCTTTGTCATCCGATTTTATGTTGAAAATATGTTCAAGAACATATGATGAAGCATGATAACTATGTAACTTATTATTATCATTTTCTAATTCAACCATTTTTTGTTAAAGCTCAACGACTTCATATATGAATTTACAACTTGTTGTTTTATTTCATATTTGTTTTTAAGTGTTTGTGACGTTTCAGAATATTGAACAAGTCTAGCTTGAATAAGCTTCATTTGGCTTTAACAGCTTCATATGATTCTTTCGTTACTTGATATGAAATTTTCACTGAATCATATTCCTTTTTCATTTCTTGAACCGCATTTTCTTTTTGTAAACATTCTTTTGTCTTTGTTGAACACTTTAGTTTCAAAATCTCATTTTCCTTTTCAAGAACCTTACATTTTTGTGTCAGCTTTTCATCGTTTTCTTTCAAAAAAAATTCGTTTCAAACATTTCTTTACATTTATCTTTGAAAACTCTTTCAATTTTACTAATTCCATATCTCTGGTTTTAAACTTTTCATCCTTTTCGGTACAAGCACTACATGTTTCCATGCATTTCTTGCACTACTCATCAATTTTATTTGAAGATTTAGAAGATTTAGTTTAAATAATTACCTCAGCATTTTCTGGCACCTTGGCTTCTTCTGCAGTTTGTTTTTTATCTTCATCGATCATCTGCTATTTTTCAGCAACATCTTCCTCTGCCGATTTCTTTAGCTTCTCATCAATCTTTTCTTCTGTTTTCTCAAACTCTTCAACCTTCTGTTCACTTGAATCACTGCCTTCCTCTGCAGTTTTCTTCAATTCATCCACCATCTTTTCTACATTTTTCGGTAGTCTCTCTTCATCTTTCTTCCTCAAACTTGCTAACATCACTTTACTGATTCTCTTCTCCATGTTTGGGATATAATTTTTATCTGTAAACTTCTTCAAGTAAAGTTCTTGAGAAGTAGGAATGACATCAAGTAGATCTTTAAAAACTACCTTACTAGAATCTACAACAGGATTTCCTTTATAATCTGTGTAACGTTCTCTTTTTATCCCATATACCCATCCTTCTAGCTTCATCGTAAGCTGCTTGCATTTCATCCAAAGTGATGCATGCTATGTTTCTTTCTTTCATAGTTTTTTGTTGAACAGATTTCACCTCAGCAACCAATGCATGTTTTTCATCTGAAATGTACTTATTCCAATTGAAACCTTCATCTTCTTGAGTAACCATCAAAGTTTTCTTTCTTTCTTTTGAAGGCCTTACATTAATCTTTTTTTATTTAGCTTTGGCGGCTGCTCATTGGTTTGATGATAAATTGCGGTTCGGTAGTAGTCATTATGGAATGGATTTACTCATTCATCTGCTTACCGGTTTGAGCATTCTCTTTTAAAGTGCCCTTTTTGTTTGCACTTGAAACAGGTGACCTTCGACTTATCAAAACAAAGCTTTGTATCAACACTTCCTTGACAAGATCTCCCTTTAATTTCCATAAACCTTTGTGCCCTCCTGATGACACTTGCCAGACACCATCTGATATCTATCAGTTCCATCTCTTCTGGATCGATCTGATCATAATCTTCCTTTGTCATTTCTGGGTTTCCTATTCTACCCCCCACCAGACCTTCATATGATTCCAGAATTGATGCTAAGAAACTCATCTGCTGTTTGGCTGTATCAACATTCATACTAGGAGATTTTTTTCAGCTTCAGGGCAATATTGCATTCAATCTTATCAGAATTTTCTTTCCTTGAAACTGAAGAAGTATGATATCCATAATTAAACTTGAAGAACTGCCTTTTGGGACTTCATCAGTTTTCTTTGTGCTAAAAGTTGTGCCTATCTTTGGTGCTCGATAATAGAGATCGACGTTTTGCTGATAGCTCGAACTACTCATTTTATTCTTCTTTTGAAGCTCCAGCTCATGTCCCTCTAACTTTTCTATCAACGTGTCTTGGGTAATTTCATAAAAGTCATTTTAAAAAATCATCACAAAGGTCTGTCAATCATCAACATACGGTAATGCCTCATTCAATTTGTCAATGGTTTCTTCTCTGCTCTTTGTAATGCCGAATCATTCAAGTTTAACCTTCAATTGATAGAATCTTTCGATCATTATACAAACATTTTCACCCTTCAGATTATCAAATAAATCGAATTCTTTCTTTAGCAATGATATTTTATTTTTCTTGATTAATTTCCCACCCTCATCTTTCACTCTTAGTGCCTCCCACACCGATTTTGATGAACCATAATGTTGAAGCAATGTAAAGATATCATCTTTAATTGACTATTGGATTAAGGCAATCATTCTTTGTTCATCACAAAATGTCTTTTTATCTTCTTTTTCTAAGCTTCCAAGTGGAATTTCTTCATTTTTATCATTTAAAGGTCGTTTATAACCGAATTCCAAAGAAAACCAACATTCATGGGCATATGCTTTCACCCATTTAATGAATCTGTCTTTCCACCAGTTATAATCTTCTATATTTGTCAGCTTTGGTGGTTTTGTATTAGTTTCATACATGTTATCATGTTTCATACTTTCCGTAATAGCCTTTGAAACACTCTTTGGTATGAGTGTTGTCTCAGATGTGAAAGCATTATAAAACTTATTGTAAAATTCCTCTTCCATGATTAAGATCTTTGAGAATAACCTACAAACAAACAAACACTTGATCAAATTTGAAAATCAAACAATACTGAAATATCAGTTCGGACGGGTGAGGAATCATGGATTCGAGCGAATCGACTACTTGTTAATTCGTGCGAATCAACTAAGAAAATCAATTCCAAACTTTGTTCCTTGATTCGTACCAATGCACTTGATTCATATGAATGAACATAATGTAGATCCGTGCAAATCAACACGACAAACAACTAGATCCGTTCGTAAGTGTTTGAACACAATCTACAATGTTTTTCAATGATGTAATGACGTTTTTTATAGAATTTTGTCCTGAAACTTTGTAGGATTGATTAAAATGATTTTCGCACAAAATGTTTGAAAATCAGACGTTTTTTTACCGCGAAAACGTTGTGAATCTGAGATTTAAAGATGAAAAGAATGAGTAGAAGATGAATAGAAGAAGATAGGAAGAAGATGATGAATTTTGTCTCTGATTTACTTGAATCTTTCGTGTCTTCAATCCGAACACTCAATAACCTGCTCTGATACCACTTGTGGATTCCTTATAGGATTGATTCCTTAACCGTTGAATGCGTAGAATACGTATCTTGTGCGGAATCCAAGTACGTGTGTAGATTGAACACAAAGAAGTAATTAAAAGTTGATTTATATTGAAGCTTTAATAGTTTACAACCACGAAATCAATCTGCAAGAGTTTCCCCTCTTGATTAGCAAAACTCTCACTATGAACAAGACCTAACACTCCTATTTATAGGAAAAGTTCATCTGCACTAACAAACTTACAAATGGACCTTCATTCGTATGAATGCACAACTACGTATGGACATTAACCAACGAATGAACTGTAGACCTCCATTCGCACGAATTGACTCTATGTTCATCCATACGGATGGACTTCAACACACATGTTTACTCAGTTCAGCAGTCTTGAACATTTGCTCAGCTACGATATGTTATTCATGCAAGTAAAAGACATATGCACTCACAGGCTAGGACCAATAACTTAAAGACATGGGCTTGGCCCAATGACATAAATACTTGGGCTAAGCCCAATAACACAAGAAGATGGGCTTGCCCCAATGACAACACATTTAAATATATAAATATTTATTGTAAAAAACTACATTATAATATGGTATACCTACACGTATAATACGGTGTACCTACACATATAAATACGATATACCTACACGTATAATACGGTATACCTACACGTATAAAACATGCAGGTATATGTATATGTATATGTATAAAAGACACAAGTACATGGTGATGTACACACATACACTTGTTGAAGTGTACCCTCACAAGGATGTCGTACGCGTACGCGTACGAAAACGTACTTACGATATTAAAAATAAATATTTTTAATACTTATATTTATAAAAGAAATACAATTATATTTGTGTAACAAATATACTGTCTCGAATCAAAGCATACACATAAAAAAATGCCAACATATTACTAAAAATACACAAGTGTTCCAAAAATAAAACGAATACAATAACATTCAAGATGAACAACGAGTACAAGATCTAGAAGAGATCGACGTGTCTAATGATTTAGAACCATTGTAGGTTAACTCACGCTTTCGGAACACAGTTTCTAGCACTATTTGCTGGACGCAATACTGTGAGTTCATGTCCCCCTTTTCTTTAAATGTTTTCAGTTTTACAACTCTCGGGGGAAAATACATGTTAACAAGGGTATGGTTAAGCTATGGAATGAATTATTGGATCACATGCAAATAGGCGCTAACTTAGGCACCACTAATCCTTTTAAGTACCAAGGAACAAAAGGGGTAGTACTATCGGGTACGGGTGGGCCCCACTCACGGTCCTTGTGTGGCCACTTAGAGTGTTTTTGTGTCCCAGTCGAGGTTAATCGGCACTTAAATCATCAACCAGGTTGAGTGCTTTCCATGTCGGCACACATATTAATGTCCTTGCAAAAAATTAATGATCGTTAAATTCATAGACACTTTCATACCAACTTTCAACACTTGAACTTTCAAATGCTTTTGAGATTCATTTGATGCATGCGAACTTAAAACACATGAACTCGCTAAACTTTTGTTGATGTTTTTAAACTTACATGTATTTCAGGAAACTAAAGGGGTCTTGGTGCTGTCAGTTCTTATTAAGCTTTTGGGTTATCAAGTTAACGATGTCATCATTTTTTAAGGGGTTTGTTCCATATATCTCATTTTCAATCAGATATAGGAAGAAAAGCCTTATATTTCAAAACTATGTTGAACTAGTCGTTTGTAAAAACTTTTAACTTATGTTGACTTGTATCTTAAACAACATATGGTGTGTAATACTTAGTTATGTCAATGGATGCACATCGTATGCGATGAAAACTAATCAAGTTCATACCGCGCACTTCCGCTATCGAACGGGTGTGACATAAACTATCTTAAACGGTTCAGAATCAAAAGTCAAAGAAGAAGTCAAACTGTTTGACTTTCGGTTGTGAACCGAGCTCTAAGCAAGAAATGACAGGTTATACATGATCTAACATATCATAATATCTTATATAAACTGATATAATCTCAAAAATTAAGGTTTCGATACTTAGAAGTTCATTTAATGTTAATTACGAAAATATGCATTTTTTACTTTTATTTAATAAAACTTTGACCCGTCATTTGACTAACTTAACATGATCTTCAGAAGGTTCCCTTTAAGGGGATTTAACCTATATTATTACGATCATGTAGCCATGTTCAATTAGAACATTGGCTTGACCGAAATGGTCATAACTGAAAGTCAAAGCAAAAGTCAATTTGCTTGACTTTCGGCTAATAACTAGCATATAAAATGAAAAGAGAATAAGGAGAACACTAAAAAGTGTTAAAGGGAGTGTTATAACTCCAGTGAGGAGGACTCTATTGATCAGAAACAGCTCTAGAGAGATTTAGAATGAGAAAGTAAGATGTGCAAGTTGAGATGGTGCAAAATCACCGCTATTTATAGTTGCACAATGATGAAGTGATTATGCCAAGTGTTCCCAAGGATTCTCTGGTATAGATTAGTTTCTAATGAGGTGGGAGAAGCAGAATGAAGGTGGCATTTCGCGAGATATGTGGCAAGAGCAGCAGGCTGCTACTGCCAACACGAGAATTTGTTAGTTGCACCCCTTACGGACCGTAAGGGTGATGGCTTACGGTCCGTAAGGACCTTCAGGCGCCGACATTAAGTTTGAATGCCTTACGGACCGTGAGGCATATGCCTTGTAGTCCGTAGGGGCCTTAAGAAGCCATTATAATTTTAAATGTCTTACGGATCGTAAAGCAAATGCCTTGCCATCCGTAAGGGACCTTTAGAAGCAAAAAATTTGGCATTTTGTCATGTTTAACCCCTCCACTTCCATCCTTCCACATATTTATGTATTTGGTCCCTCTCGTCCAACTTATTGGGAATATTTTAGAGTTGATTGGACACGTGTTGCCATATCATTCCTTTAAAATTTCTAAGCTTTTACAAATAGTAATTATATAAATTAATGGGGTTTCCTCGCGCTATGTGGCCAGTGTACTGTGGTTATTAGTTCGGTATAGTACAGTACCAATACTTGGTATAACAACCAAAGAAAAAACCCCAAAAAATAAAGTTGTTATATACCTAAGAGGATATCAACACGTGTTTTACATAAAAAAATCATAAATTCAAATACTAGTACCAGTTTCGATACGATACTGGTATTAACAATGGTTGGTCAAATTTGGTTAGTTCGAACATCGGTATTAAAAATGGTTGGTCAAAAACGGTTAGGTTCGTCACGCCGACGCTACACTACTTATATTCGTATAGCCTACAATACAAAAAATACTCTATTTTGAATACAAATCCCTTATCAACGAAATTTATACCGTAACATCAAAACAAAATATTGAGCAAAGCTACGTATTCAAATTTTCTTATAAAAATAATTACCGTGCCTATGGCACAAAAACACTCTATTTATAGAAAAATATGCTTCAAGGCGCATAAAAATTAAATACAACTACGTATTCAAGCCTACTAAAAATAACAGACACAAGTTATTAGAGAAAGGTTAAATTAATTATTTTATAACATATCTACTAATATTGTGGTTATATTCCTCAAACTAATTATTAGATCTTATTATATTTTTCAATGACTAATATCACTTATTTTAATATCACCTATTGCTGAAAAATCAATGTTTAATTTGATTAAAACTAGTTGGCTTCTCCCGCGCGATGCGGCGGGAACCCGGTTTCGATCGGTATTGATTCGATGCATTACGATATCCACGCCTAGTATAGAAACGAAAATTTAAAGTTGTGATATGCCCAAAAAGACAGAAACATGTGTTTTAAATTGGTCGAAAACTATATAAACAAATATCGCTTCGGTTCTTCACGATACTGGCACTAGGGCTGGCAATTCTGACATGAACACGATAACACGACACGAACCTACACGAAGTTATCATGTTTCGTGTTTGACCTTAACAGGTTTCGTGTCTAAAACAGGTCAACACGATAAGACCTTAACAGGTTTCGTGTCTAAACAGGTTTAAACCCGTTAACCTGTTAAGACCCGTTAAGTACATGTTAATAATTAAAAATTAAAAAAAGATTATATGTCGGTGTGGACATGGGGTCCTCAGTCGTCGGACCTAAGATGAATTATACACAAATACACGCAGTTCTTTTTCCGCAATCCAAACCCTAATTTTTCAATCTCTCTCACAAACACCACCATTCCCAATTCGGTTCACAACTTCCCTAATTCGGTCGTGTTCGTGTCTTAAACAGGTCGTGTTCATGTCTTAAACTGTGTCTTAACAGGTCATGTTCGTGTCTTAAACAGGTCGTATGATACGTTGGTAATTTTTTTGTGCTTAACAGGTCGTTTCGTGTAATCTGTTTATTAACAGGTTCGTGTTCATGTTTCGAAAATCTGACATGATAAGATTTTGTGTCGTATTAGTGTTTATGTGTTTCGGGTTCGTGTCTTATCGTGTTCGTGTCTTAACAGATCGGGTCGACCCGTTATGCCAGCCCTAACCGGCACTCACTATGGCTTACGATATTAAAAATATAGTTATTTTTATACAACTTCATTTTCAACAAAATTTCTACCAGAGTGTCGAGAAACAAAATTAAAGACACCTGCGTATTTAACTTTTTTCTAAAAAATGCAACGAACATAAGTTATTAGAGAAAAAATAAATTAAATGATAATTAAACATGTTAAACACGTAAATCATTTAAAACATAACGGTTAGAAATTAAACTCATAAAACATAACTATCTATATGTATAGATGAAAAAATTATATTCACTACCAAGAGCACCATATTTTCTTAAGGAAGATTTTATTGTAATAGTGGACCACATGGTATGAGATGGTAAGGAAAAAAGAAAAAAAAAGGTTTAGGAGGGATTGAACTTGTGTTGATTGCTTCAATGGAACGAACAGAAACCACTACACCACCATCATTTTTGTGTAAAAAATTGAAAATTATTATATATATCACATGGAAAAATATAAAAAATGAAGCACTATTCATAAAGCTTCACCAACCATATATATATATATAATGGTAATAAAAGACTAATATACGATTAAATAAAAAACAAGCATTATAAAAACTTCACTAAGATAAAATAGAAATTAGAAGGTAGCATTGTCAGAAGATAAAAAATAGGAGTTTGGAATAAAATGAACCATTGAGAAGGGAGACGTGGCAAAGGAAAAAAAATAGAAGCACGAAGAAAAAAAATAAAAATTACAGAAGAGTGAATCAAACCTGGGTTCATGTGTGAAAGGAAGGGTAAGAGAGCAAGGTGTCAAGGGGTTAGTTTTCGACCCTCGTGCGACGTCTACATCTATATAAGATAAGCCAATCCATCCAACTTGTCACACCCCCAAAATCCACGTGCGGAGTATCACCACTTGAAGGCGTGACTGACCTGGATCCAGCCACCAATCATATTGAACAAGCATGTAAGTAATGATAAAAATCCAACCAATACAATTGGTGTCCAAACAAAACATAGTTTAAGTTACAAGCGGAAGCATAACGATTAAAACCAAAACAAAATATAAGTTCAAATGTTTCAATGTTTAACATGGCACACAATTGTCCATGTCCCACAACGACTCTTCCCCATGCAAGCTCCAGCTAAGTACCTATTGACCTGCAAAGCATGTAGTAACGAGTCAACAACAATGTTGAGCGAGTTCACAGTTGGGTGTTTGTTTTAAGTTGTTCCAAAAACAGTTTCCTTTAACTGGCATCCCTGCCGTGGGGGTTACCCCATAGTTGAAAACATGATTTGTTTATCCCATTTACTCTGACAATCCAGCCGTGGGGGCTACCCCATGTTTATATATATCTGGCTCTCTGGCCGTGGGGGGCTACCCCATGTATATACTACTAGACTCGTTTCCATATCGACTGCTGACTGTAGTCATGTTTATGTGCCCTGAACTGTCAATGTCTATCATCATTGACGTGCCCAGATCCATTAGTTCACGCCCGTCCTCTGCGGTACGGTGTGAGGCTTTACAGACCTAAATAGCGCTATCTAACTAATGACCCGCTCGCCATTGGCCCGGTGATTAAGTCGATATAAAAAGGAGGGACTTCGTGATAGAGTTTTGGTCTAGTGAAATGTAAACTGTCCAAGAGGACGAGGAATTATATTCCTTAACCCATACTGTCCTACCCAAGAAAGGACGAGGAATCCATGTTCCTTAACCCATTCCCAACCCCTGGGAATCCCATGCTTTGTAGAAAGTGTGAACTCACCTTAGGTTAGCTCGGCAGATAAGTAAAATGGTCACTTGAGCTATGTGTGGTCAACCACGTCCTAACATGGTTACCATACGAGTCAGGTATAGGTTCAAGTAGTGCACATAAGTTTACACGGAACTAATAAGTCAATAACACGTAATGATTATCGCATACACACTGAACATGCTAAGCAATTTAGTTAACTTATAAAGCTCAAAGTTCAACTAGTGCGATCCAACATAAACCCGGCCCAAACTATAAATAAGCCCAACAACTTGTACGGCCTAAAAAAAAACTAAACAACATTTAACTTGTGCGATCCATATAGTCTTGTGCGATTACAAATGACTTGTGCGACTGAATCCTACTTGTGCGACCAAGACTGACTTGTGCGATCAGCTTTGTTACCCAGCCCAATAGTCTACGGCCCAACAGACTAACCCAATGTTGTGTTGTGCGTTTTATTACCCTTGTGCGATTGTAACCATATTGTGCGACTGATCCATATTGCGTGATCGCACAAGAGTGTGTGTGTGGTGCCAATTAATGCCGTGAATTATTGGCAATTTGTTACAAGTTTCCATTATTCAGTTACAAGTTTCTATCAATACTTCCCTAATTCTCGCAAACATTATTCATTAACAGTTTCTCTCTTCATGAAGATCAAACAACATAATTATCATGATCACAATCTAGCAATACATTCAATCATATTATCAAATCAGTGATTTCTGAATACTAACAGGCAATCTGAGTTCTTGTGTAACGTTAAACCGGTAATACAACGCACATAAATTTACAAATCATGATTCCAATAGTATATACTCAATTCCTAAATATTCATGCGAGTCATTACTTGGTGGCACACATATATGCTATTATTCGATTCCAATTATTGGCACACCCATAACCTCCCACATGTCCACTGCCAAACCCTATGCTAACAAGAACAACTAGCCGATTATGATGAAGTGATCACATGCAACTAGCTGACAATTCCTATGCCATCACATGCAAAACATTAAATTTGGCTGCACCTTCAATACAATTCACATGCAAAATCTGCCATATACTCATTAACATGCCAGTCATCAATCCAACATCATAGTGTTTATCATTTATCAGAAGTTCTAGTCTATGCATACATCAACTGACTAAATACGATCACTTTATCTCAAGGATTAACGAGCACTTGTTCATCCATCACTATCAGATCATATAATCGTTTCATTCAAAGTCATACCGAGTCACATACACAAGGATATATACACACGCAAGATCGACTAACAATAAACTGCACAATGGGATCGTGATTACCTGAATACAAAATGAGGGAAGGACTTTGATTTGAGGGCTGTTGACAGGTTGTTCGAGAGGGATGGGGAGGAGATTAGGGTTTGCAACTAGCATACGGTTGGGGGATTATGGAATATTACGTATACATAAGGGATAAGTGGGCTCAAGAGGGGTGTGGGCTCGGATTACATCTAAAGTGATGTGGGCCGAATAGAACAGTCTATGCTTGGGCCGAATAATTAATCACCACCTTCAGTGGGTTGGATTACAAGTGTTATGAGTGGGTTCCATGTTTGTTGTTTTTAATTTCACAACCACAATATTAATACAACACATTATTAACATACATGCTTATATTGCACATCAGTATATAAAACACACTTTGCAAATAAGTACTAGGTTAAGTCGAATAGAGACCTTGAAAACTCGGGTTGTCACATTATCCCCAATTTGAAAGAAATTTCGTCCTGGAATTTGGTACGTACTCACTGAGGAAGCTAGTTAAGTTTCATGGTTTTCCTGGGGTGTCACACAACTTCTTTGTGTAGTTACAGGTTATAAGTCTTTATGAGATCAAGAAAAAAACATTATTGACATATACATTGACAATAATAAAACAAATAAAGAAAAGACTAATAAAACAAAACAAAATCAGGTTACATCCTGCCTTGGATTTATCAGGTGAGAGGCGCTGGATCTCAGCTAGTGGTTTATTTGTCATACAGACACGACTAGTCACGTACACCATCTTATCTGCTGAGGCCATCCCAGATAAAATCCCGTACTAGCCGGTAACCGAAATGTTCAAGCACAACACATAGCATACCGATCATCAAATATTTGGTCCGTGACACTCTCCCACCACCATTTCATGCATGTCCTCGCGCATGCTCTCCATCACATACCAAATCACATACTAGACAATGCATGATTCCCTTATGTTGAGCATGATTCACTTCAAGAGTGTAAGACACCTAGTGGCATAGCAACAATGATCTTATGTCATGCCGGTTCAATATAGTACATCAGTTCTTAGTTGTTTTAATGCTAACGTTCGTCGCATTAGATTTATGTTGGTCCCGATGATTCACCAATAGTTTCAGAGGAGGAATACGGGGAACTAGATTAAATTTAGGAGCTTTCACAAAACTCCACTTTTACGGTTCGAACGATCCCAAACCCACGGAGTACAAAGACCTTTGCCGAGGCAAAAATATATTTGGTCTTCTCCCTCCATCATTGTGTAACCATACTCTAAATGTTGAGCTCATTTTGGTTAAGAATTACGTTCCAACGTATCCAAGAATTAACCTTCTCTGATACCAAGTTGTCAGGGGGTAAGTTTTCGACTCCCATGTCACATCCTAACCGATGGTTGAAACATCGAAGTGGGAGGAACGAGATTGTTCAAAACATCATGACGAGACTAAAGTGACAATAATTTAAAATAACCATCTTCATTTCATTACTAAATTCCAAAGTGCAATGTTTGAAAGGAAAGATACAACATATTGCAAATTAAAAGCATAACAAGTACATAAAATCATAAATAAGCTTCGAGTGAATTTATAGTCCACCCTAAGTATGTTTCTTGTCATATCATCATCAATTTCCTGCAACATGTATTAAAGTATATGTTTACACAAATAGGTCGATGAACATATGAGTTTCGACTACATAGCATATATGATAAAAGTCATAAATCCAAAATAGCAATTGTCTACTAAGTTTAACAACATACTAGCATTCATAATCTAAGTGTTAAACCAAAGTGTCCACTAGCGTAGTCTCGTCAACAAGTGAACAAGATGGTTATGATAGAATACTCAACAATGACCCCAAAACGGGTGGTGTGCTACTCCTATAGTGTTATACATGTTAAGGTAGGCTTGCAAAGTCAACGACAAATAGTTTGCGTCAAGTGTAATCTAGCATGTATAAACAGATAGTATGTTTGGTGGATTAAGTGTTTGAAATGAGTTTTATTGTGTGCATTTTTATGAATTTGTTAATTTATACACGTTACACCCAAACTCATTTAAAGCGAAAAAGGGTCAAGTATAGTCATGGTTTGCAAATGCTTTCAACAATGTTAGTCATGAACGATTCTATGTACAGAACACCGAGTTTATCCTAAAAGGATAAACAAAGGTGTGTTAATTTATGGGAGTTTGATGATGGAATGAGTTCAATATTTTAAAAGTATGAATATAGTCAAAAGTACATATTTGTCTTGACCCTCATTTGGAAACTATGTTTAGTTGTGTTTTTCATGGGCACTAAATCACCCATTAGAAGTGCAAATCGAGGAGTCAAAAACTAAGATGTTAACCACTTTAACAAATAATATCCAACCATTAATTTAGTAGGCATCATGGTTTGGTGTTGGATTAGATATCATATATATGTATATATGTGTATAGTCATATTTTGTGTCTAAGTCATGGGTTGCCAAGTATGGCCATGCATGTGTTAGATGAATCCATTAATCCTATTGTTCACCAATGCACAAATCATCACATGGATGATTCGGATGGTCATGGAACATAGTACAGGAATGTAAGTGAAAGTATCTAAACCATCTAATTCACCTAAACAACCAAGTGACTTAACTAGACAAGTGCATTCCAAACATAGATAGTGTTTGGAGACTTAGTGTAGTCTTGTTCTCTTTGTTACTTGGAAGTTGTTTGGTGAATTTGGAAGTGAGCTAAAACACCTATCATTTATGTAACAATCATCAATCCAACCTATCGCAACAATGGAATTTAAGGTAACTTGAAGATGTTCAAGAAATGAGGAAGGATGAACAGGGTTTTTGAAAAACAGAATTTAAACTCAACTTTGGACCTCAAAATGGTGACGTTCCAAATTAGTTTACCATGGTAAACTTGTGGTAACACTCCTAGGGGTTATCCATGTGAAGAAGGCAAGAATTCATGAAGAAAGAAAGAGGAAGTGAGTTGAAGGCTCAATTTTGCACTTGAAAGTAATCTGCTCCAAGCTTGGAAATCTAATTACTTGAGAAGGTTTAGAGAGTGATTAGGGAGTGGGGAAAGTGAAATGTAGGTGTGGGAAGTTTGGTTATATAGCGGTGGATTAGGGTTTGTGTTTTAGTAAAGTTAGAAGGTGATTGGGGTGAAAGGAGTTTGAGAAAATGACCAACCCAAGAACCGAAAACAACTTTCAGCAAATTATGGGTAGCCGCATCGCGCGAGGTTAGGAACGAACACCCTTCACGTCGCGCAAGGGTGTGTTTTTCCTAATTTGCTAAGATTTGTTCAAGTTGGACCCCTAGATTTGCATTTATTGATATTGTTAGTTATAAACTTATGTTTTAACATGTTTTCATGCATTTTAGGTATATACAAGTATGTATAAGGTGTGAGTATGAGTGATTGGTCTTCTAACGATAATGTATGCATAAAGTATGTCTCGGTTATGTATAAAATGTGAATTTCATGATTGATTACGTATTATGCATGTATGAAGTAACATGTATAAAGAAAATTTGATTTCCATTGACCAGTCATCTCGTATTACAATGATTGGAATGGAATAAGATTACAAGTTTCTAAAAATAGAAAGTAAAAAAATACGAAATGTTACAGTTTCCCCTACTTCAGGAATTTTCGTCCTGAAATTTATTCAAGAGGAAGATGTAACTGTTTTGGTCAAAAATCACACAAGAATAATGTAACCAAATCCGATTTTGTGAGGTGTGATGCTTGAATAAATGGACATATGTATGAACAATCAACACCGAGATTTATACGAGGAAAAAGCCCTTGATCATGAGATGATCTCCGGTATAAAAAACCTCGGGTGATGGAAACTACCGATCACCAACTATATTAAACAAATAACGGTTACAATAGGGATCACAACGAGCTTGTTACAATGATCACTATTGTGCAAAGTGTATGTAAACGCCAATGAACTGCAGAGAGTTTTCGAGTGTGAGTGTGTTTTTCTTAACTTCTTCCCTAACTATCAAGCTTGTTCTCCCCTTTAAAATTGGAAATAAAATAAGTAACAAACAATCCGTCAAATGTGCAAGCTACCCACGACTTCCATAACGGTCACACTAGCCAAGCACGTGCAGAATTGTAGAGCATATTCCCCAGGAATATCGGCAAGACCAAGTCCCATATAGATACCCCTGTAAAACAAGTTCATACATAATGGAAACAACCGTTAGTGTAAGGATAATAATGAGGATACCAGATCCTTAATCCTGCAACGTATTATGAGGATCCTTAATTCAAACAGAATTGAGGATCCGTGATCCTAGCTGCACTTGAGAATCCGTGATCCTTAAGCTCAGAAAAATGCATCCCAAATAAATGCCCCCAAAATATGAGGAATAAAATATAACTTAATGAGTCATATTTTCTTTGATCTTATCCTGAACGAACTATCCTACGCAAATATAGCTGTTAAAAGTGCACTAGCCGTTGCAGATCAGACGTCAGTGACATGACAACATGCAAAATCATCATTATAAATTTGAAATTAGAGATAAGGATTGAGAGGCATTTAAATTCGTGCGTTACTTCCCTTTAAATCCTCATCTGAAGATTGATTAGGTATCTCTTTTCTTCCTCCCCTCTTACTCTGATTTTCCGTTTCATCAAAATCTTAAAATTACGATGAAGCTAAGATCCTCCCCTGCCAAGGATCACAAGAAGGATAGTCCCTTGAAAAGCCAGAATGTGCTCGAAAAGCCATCACGAGAACAATGTCGTTTTACCGATCCAGACATCGATCGGATTCGCTATTGTTTCTCGGCGGCTACTGCTTTCAAACCTTTCGATCCAACACTGAAAAGTGACTGCGTTTCCAACACCTGGGTTGGTTTTCCGGCCACCCCATTCTTGATAGGATTCTCTTATCCTTTCCCTGCCTTCACCCAATCCTTCTTTGCACTCACCGGCATGTGCTATATTCAGGCCATGCCGATGATGTGGAGGGTACTGTACACCATTGAACGCCTCATCGAGCAAGAAGGCATAGAAATAGGAATGTCAGAGTTGGCCGAGTTGTATAATCTTGTTAGCCATGGATCTCATCGCTTCTTGTTTAATCACAAACCTGGATAACCTCACCCGATCCTCAAGACCACAAACAACGATACCCACTGGAAAAACCGTTTCTTTTTTGTTAGGAGAGACTTTATCCTGGATGGGAAAGACATTCCTAAGAACTGGACCACCCATGGTAGGATATAGGATCCATATAGAAGGATCATAGGAAGACTCTGTCTCTTTTGAGGATAACTGATCCTTTTTTCTGTTTATCATGCAGCTATCTTGGTTTCTCATCTTCTAGTGTCCCCTGCAACAAAGGAAGGGGTAGCTGCCTTTTGGAACCTCGATCCTGCAATCAGAACATTCCAGGCCAAAACAAAGGATTTACAAGAAGTATCCTCTGGTTCAGTCACCATGTCAAGTAAGTATTCACATTTGTGTATGATTAAGTATTTAAATAAGTATAGAATAAGGATACTTATCTGTTGCTTGCTATTTGTAGGTGCCAGAAAGTCTTCAAAATCAGCCACTCGGTTCAGCGTCAGTGACCTTGATGCATACGTTGCCCCCAAATCTGCCAAGAAACAAGCTGCTTCTAGTCCCAGCATCCCAAATCCTAGGGGTGCCAGCACAAAGGGCAAGAGTGGTAAGAAAAGGAAGGCTGGTGAAACCCTTGAAGGTCTGCCTCTCATCCAGCACCAAGTTAAAGAATATATCGCTGAGGTAAGGATCCGTGATCCTTGAATTCGATCCTTCATGCTGAAGGAAATTGATCCTGACAAAATGCTTGCTTTGTGCAAAAAATTGCTGAGGTCCAGGAGTACGTGGGGAATGTCGAAGAGGTCGAACGGAAGAACTTGGACCTCCAAAAGATCCTCTTGGATAAGGATCAGAAGATTGCCTCTCTGGAAAACGATGTCAACCTGGTGAAGAAGGAGCTGGTTCTGGCCCATATCACAGCTGATCAAGAGAAGGCTGAGGTGATGGATGGTGCTAAACTTTCTGCCACAATCACCATGCTCAAAATCAAGCTCCAGATGGCAGCAGAGGCTGAGCATCCTGGCTTTGACAGGACTGCCTAGGACCAAGAGGGCTGGAAGAAGAGGCTCGTAGAGCTGGATGACGAGGAGGAGACTGAAGAAGTACTGGCAATTGAGGCTAGTGGTAGCGGGTTGAAGGATCAAGCTGAGGATGTAGCGGCTGGTGGTGATGCAGCGAAGAAGTAGGCTACAACAATGGGCGATGATGGATTTATCTAGACGCGGCCAGAGCCCATTTTTTATGGTTTGGGGTTTTTATTTGATGGTGTTTTGATGGTAAACAATGTTGGTTTGTAATAACTAAAGAATAGCTATTAGGGTTGAGGATCAGTGAACCTTAAAACAATAGGTAGGATGGCAGATGGTGGAGGGATCCTCTGTTTGGGGGATGAAGCCAATGTTATCCTGCCACCTTTATTTCCCTGCACTTTATGAACCGTTAACTATGGACACCCTTTGTTTACCCCAGTGGACGGGCCACGTTTTGCTGGTAGATGCTTGGGGTAAGCAATTTTAACAACGTAAAAAGGGTTAACTTTTGATAAATAAAACTTTAATCTTTTGGCTATCTTGTGTTCCACATGTTATGTCTATTTACCTTTCAGTTGTTATGATATAATTCCTTCAAGTTTATAAGTTAGGAACACAAGTATATTAGATTATGTAAAAAAAATTAGGATATGATCAAGGATCAAATATCCTACGTAAGAAAGATTCGAAAAGTGATACGATTTTAGGATCATATATCCTGTTGTCAAAGAATATGGGTAACTTAAATAAACCAGAAAATAACTGAAGGTAAATAAGGAACATACCTGAGAATCTAGGTTAGGATCCTAAATCCTTAATACTTACAATCGAAATAACCAAAAGAAAAACCAAGGATAACAGGTTAGGATCAAGGATCCTTAGCTGTTTAGCTTAGAAAACCTAAAATAAAAGATAACTTGGGACTAAGCCAATATAAGAGAAGAGTTAGTAACTGGGGACAAGCCCAACAATTCTGGGGACAGGCCCAAATAACTGGGACCAAGCCCAAAAAAACTGGGGACAAGCCCAAAAAAACTGGGGACAAGCCCAAAGAGAACTGGGGACAAGCCCAAAGGATCTTGTGTAAACTGGAGTATGGCCCTCACTGCCGACTATCCAAACTTAGTGACATGAAAATGCCAAAACCTTAGCTAACGTGAAAACGTTAGAAACCTTAGGAACGGATGTATGGTACGTCTACCATTATACTTAGGATCCTGAATATAGCCAGTACAATGAAATTATCAGCCCCTAAAGCGGGCACTGGTCCCATTGCCTTTAACTATACTAGGATCATCGTGCGCTACTGGCGAAACTGGGGACAGACCCAAATAACTGGGGACAGGCCCAAAAAACTAGGGACTAGCCAAAAAAAACTGGAGACTTATGTGGATACTTGATCCTTTGTCAAGGATACATCAACCTTCTGCAAAACTCAGAACTAAATGAAAGAAGGATAAAGGATGCAGGATCCTTCTCCTCGTAAACAAATTAATTAAAGAATTAGATAAATTGAGGTCAGATCATTACCAGGGCGAGGATCGTCTATCCTCTAAGGATCCTTTACGGATATCAGGTACGAAAATAGCTAAGGATCATGAATCCTTATTACATGAAGTATCTCTTTAGGTGGACAGCATTCCAAGCTCTTGGTAGCAAATAACCTTCCATTGTTAACAATCGATATGCCCCCTTTCCTGCCTCAGCTTCAATAAGATAGGAGCCTTCCCACTTTGGTGCTAACTTACCGTCAGCAGGTTTTATGGTATTCTTGAACGCTTTCCTCAATACCATATCACCAACTTGAAACTTCCTGATCCTGACATTCTTGTTATAGGTTCCAGCCATCCTTTGTTGGTAGCTAGCCAGCCTTATCCTTGCCAAATCCCTGAGTTCTTCTACGGTATCCAAGTCTTGAACCAAGTTTTCAACATTTCATTCAGGATCGCGTATACTTGTTCTAGCTGTAGGAACCACCATCTCTGTAGGGATCACTGACTCTGCTCCAAACACTTAAGAAAATGGAGTTTGGCCAGTAGTATTCTTAGGAGTTGTTCTGTCAGTCCATAGCACATAAGGTAGCTCTTCTGCCCACTTGCCCTTCTTGGATCCGAGCTTTTTCTTCAAGTTGTTGATGATGATCTTGTTGGATGATTCTGCTTGACCATTAGCTTGTGGGTGGACTGGTGTTGATCTTATCATCTTAATCCCCCAACAAATCTGGTAATAATGTTTCTTTTGATAAAGGATATCACTTCTTTTTCTCTGACTTGAGCAAAGGCTTCAGCTTCTATCCACTTGGAGAAGTAATCAGTCATGGCAAGCATGAATACTTTTCCTCCTGGTGCTTTAGGAAGTTTGCCAACTATATCCATTCCCCATCTCATGAATGGCCAAGAAGAGGATATAGGGTGCAGGAGCTCTGCTGGTTGATGAAGGATATTGCTATGTCTCTGACAAGCATCATATTTCTTGGCATAATCCACAACATCCTTCTTCATAGTAGGCCAGTAGTATCCTGTCCTAAGGATCCTTGAGAACAATGCCCTGCCCCAGTGTGGTTTCTGTTTTGGTCAAAAATCATACAAGGATAATGTAAGCAAATCTGATTTTTGTGAGGTTAAGTGCTTATTGTGTTGATAAAATGTATGAACGAATAGAAAATGAAATCAACGATGAACACCGAGATTTATACGAGGAAAAAGCCCTTGATCTATTTGAGATCTCTGGCATAAAAAACCTCGGGTGATGGAAACTACCGATCACCAACTATATTGCATAAAAAATATTACAACTTTGGATGTCGATCAAGTGTGTTACAACTGATTGAATGCTAAGTGTGTTGTGAAAGCTCTGGTTTGCGAGAGTGAATGTGTGTGTTTATGAATGTGAATGAGTGTCTCTAACACTTGATCAACCCCTCCAATAAATAAGCTAACAAAAAGTCCTATTTTCTAGGAAGATCATGTCCACTCTCATAACCGTTGTGAAAATAGCACACGTAGGACATCTTGAACGAATATTCCCGATATTCTAGCTGAGATTTAGTCCACTAAGTCCATTATCTGCGTATAAACATTAAAAACATGACAATTGTTAGAAATCATAAGTAATGTTAAGGATCCTGGATCCTTAGACCCTGGATCCTCAGACTCCCTGCATAATCCGTTAAGATCCGTGATCCATGCCCAGTCTCAGGATAGATGATCCTTAGCATAAAATCCATGCCCAAACAATTGCCCCCAATATGGCAGTTGTGATAAGGATTCACAGCTGTCATATTTCCGTTAGAAGCGGACTAGCCGTTGTTGCTGGTAACTAGTCGTTATACTGCTTGTCGTCACTGATAAGACCTGCTATAATCATCATTGCAAAATGTAGAGTTAGAGATAACTCCTCAAGTTCCTTTAAAGATCAGAAGATACTTCAGTCTGTGGAGGATGAATCCTTCTACACCGTTCTCTATTAACCTTCCTGCAATTTAATTTCTGCATAGACATTTTAACTGTTAGATAGCCTTGTCCAGCCTGGGTGGATGGTCCACTGTTTTGTTGGTGAAATCCAGGCCAGATGATTTTGATACATAATGAATGGGTAATAACATTAAACTTTTTTAGCTACATCTGTTGTTGTTTCTTCCCTCTTTATTTTTCATGTATGCTTTCTATTTTCAAAGATATCATCGCCAAACAACTGAAAAGTTATTGGAAATCTGATGATAATGTTAAGCTTTTTACAGAAAACTTGAATTGTTCGGACAAATGTGGATCAATGATCCTTAACCAAAAAGGATAAGAGACAACTTGCAGCTTAGAAAAAGTTAGAATATAACATACCAGAGGATCCAAGTTAGGATTCTATATCCTTGTAAATTATTACTGAATAAACAAACTGTGAAAAGTAAAGTTTCGAGGATCCAGGATCCTTAGTGTCAGAACTTGTATGACTTTAGAGCTCCAAGATCCTGTAAGAAAAAAAAAACTTGGGACCAAGCCAAATAATTGGGAATGAACCCATAATAACTGGGGACAAGCCCAAATAAACTAGGGACAAGCCCAACAAACTGGGGACAAGCCCAAATAACTGGGGACAACCCCAACAAACTGGGGACAAGCCCAAATAACTGGGGACAAGCCCAACAAACTGGGGACAAGCCCAAATAACTGGGGACAATCCCAAATAAACGGGTGTAAACTGGGGTCAAGCCTAAATAACTTGTGCAAACTGGAGTATGGCGCAAACTGGCGACTATCCAAACGTGAGCGACATGAAAATGCCGAAACCTTAGCTAACGTGAAAACGTTAGAAACCTTAGGAACAGATGTATGGTACGTCTACCATTATACTTAGGATCCTGAATATAGCCAGTACAATGAAATTGTCAGCCCCTAAAGCGGGCACTGGTCCCATTGCCTTTAACTATACTAGGATCATTGTGCGCTACTGGCAAAACTGGGGACAGGTCCAAATAACTGGGGACTAGCCCAAAAAACTGGGGACAAGCCCTAATAACTGGAGACTTCTGTGGATACTTGATCCTTTGTCAAGGATACATTAACCTTCTGCAAAACTCAGAACTAAAAGAAAGAAGGATAAAGGATGCAGGATCATTCTCCTTGTAAACAAATTAATAAAGAATTAGATAAATTGAGGTCAGATCATTACCAGGATGAGGATCGTCTATCCTCTAAGGATCCTTTGCGGATATCGGGTATGAAAATAGCTAAGGATCATGAATCCTTATTACATGAAGTATCTCTTCAGGTGGACAGCATTCCAAGCTCTTGGTAGCAAATCACCTTCCACTGTTAACAATCGATATGCCCCCTTTCCTGCCTCAGCTTAAATAAGATAGGGGCTGTTAGGGGAGGATTTTCCAAAGATTAGTGATCCTCAATTACTGTTGGGCTTAAGGATCCTCAATTCTGTTTGAATTAGTGATCCTCAGAGAGTATTGTAGGATCAGGATCCAGGATCATCATAGTAATCCTTACACTAACGATTGTCTGCTTTAAATATGAACTTGTTTTGCAGGAGTACGTGCTTGTACTTGGTCTTAGCGATATTCCTGGAGCATATTCTCTTTTTATTCCGCACGTGCTTGACTAATATGGACGTTATGAAGGTCGTGGAAGACTTGCACGAAATGCGGATAGTTAGTTAAGTTAGATATTTTCTAGATTTAAAAGGGGATAGCGAGCTTGATTAGAACACTTGGCTATTTTTGGCTAAACACACACACTCGTAACTGCTCTCATCAGCTCTCATCAGCTCTTAACAGTTAGCTTGGCTATTACACATATTTTTGCACATTACACCTTAGTGATCCTTGTAACAAGCTTGCTATCATCCCGAGTTGTAACACATTTTCTATTTAATCTGAGTTGGTGATCGGTAGTTTCCATCACCCGAAGTTTTTTATGCCGGAGATCAACTCTTGATCAAGGGCTTTTTCCTCGTATAAATCATTGTGTCACTTGTTCTTTACATTTCCGAGTGATCCTTAATATTGTTCATTGATTCAAGCATCACACCTCACATCAGAAAGTTTGGTTGCATTATCTTTGCTCGATTTTTGACAAAAACAGTTTGGCGCCAACCGTGGGGCAATTGGTGCTTCATTCCTAAGGAATTCTTGTTTTTGTGGTCATTTTTGTTCACTACAACCAAGCAGATGGCTTCTTCAGCAAAGAACACATCAAGTTCAATGTCGGCAATGAGTTCTTCACAGGGCATTCCTCCTTTGCCTCCACTACCTTCTGGATCCCAGAAGAACGCTGAAAATGCTGCGAAGAGACAAACCCCCATTTTCCCAAAACCACCAACTTCTTCTGTTTCCTCTAACCCTACTACAAATGATCTTTTAACTCTGATTTTGCAGATGAGAGATCGCATGCAAGAGCAGGATAAAACCAATGAAAGGATCCTCCAGGATTTTGGTGATATCAAGAAACAGAAGAAATCAGTGGAGGATCACTCTCCTCTGATACCAAGTTCATTGAATTTTGACACTCCAGTTGTAACTACCCAACAATCGGCAGTTCCGGGTATCCAGTATCAAAGTGGACCATCAGATAGGCGTTATGGAACAGCAACTATGATTCAAGCATTTGGCTCACACTTCCAGCCTCCAGGATCCTGTTTTCAGCCATCGGGATCCTCTTTTCAGCATCAGGGATCCTTCGTCAGCTTAGGAGGATATTTGGGAATGCACACAGTACAAGGATCCTCCCAGGTCCAAGGATCCTCTATGGTTCAAGGATCCTCTCAGCTTCAAGGATCCAACATCTTTCAAGATCAAGGATTCTTAAGAAGTATGCAGCCTCCAAGCTCGGATGTTCATCAAGGAGACTTCATACCAATGCAGACCGTTGCTTCCTCTGGTCCTTCAATCATACCAGAACCCCGTCAATATGGATTCACATCGGCAATTCCAAACTTGAATCCCATGGGAGGTAACACTTTTAATAATTCATACAACACTAACCATGGCTCTATGCAGGATACATGTATGAATCAGGCTATGGCTAGGGAGTTACAAAAGCTTAAGGATATGATATCCAGCGTGTCAGGAGTGGTTAAACCCATTCCTAATATTGCAGATGGTAGCCATAGGATATCTCGCTTTGCACCACCTATTTGTGATCCTGAGATACCCAAAAGGTTCTAGATACCAACTATGAAGCTATATGATGGTTCGACGGATCCAGAGGAACATGTAGCCCAATACAGGGTGAGGATGGAGATCAATCCAATTCCTGAGAGGTTAAAAGAAGCTTGTCTATGCAAGGGTTTTGGATCCACACTCACAGGATCTGCTCTTAAATGGCTGCTAAGTCTTCCCCCTTACTCTATTACTTCATTTGCTAATCTAGTTAATTTGTTTAATAGTCAATTCTCTTGTAGTAGAAAATTTGAACGATTAACTAGTGACCTATATAGGGTAACACAAGGTCAAAATGAATCACTTAGAGATTATATCACTAAGTTTAGTAAAGAATCCTTAGATATCCCTAACCTGGATATTGCTACGGCTGTAGAAGCCTTTAAAATGGGTTTGCTTAGGGATTCATTATTCTATGATGATCTTGTCATGACCCCTTGCAGGAATCTTGATGAAGTAAGAACCAGGGCCCTTAGATTCATCCGGTTAGAGGATGATAAAAGGATCCAGGAAAGACTGACAGGATCCTCAAAGCAGGAGAAACAAGGATCCTACTTCAGGAACAGCAAATCCAAGGCTTACAATAAGTCCGATAACTAGAACGTGCATGCAGTGGAACAGGAAGAGGATGATGAGGATTATCCTCCCATTTCTGAATACTGTTTTTCTGTTGATAACAATGAACTAATTCTTGCAATGCAGAATCTAGGTGAGAAAGCAAGATGGCCAAGGAAGAGTGATAAACCGGCTGCTACAAAGGATAAGTCCAAGTGGTGTGCATATCATGAGGACTTTGGGCATCTCACTGAAGAGTATATTGCACTCAGAAAAGAAATTGGTTACTTGTTAAGCAAGGGGCACTTGAAGGAACTTTTGGGACGAAAGAAGTCAAGGATCCAGGATCCTGAAAGTATCCCAGAAAAGGCTCCTGCTCCTCCAGCAGATCACAAGTTATAAACTTCATATCCGGTGGATCGGACATTTGTGGTACTTCTTTTTCAGCAGCCAAAAGACATGCCAAGGAGACCAAGATGGATAACGGAGACAGACCCATCCGGACCTCCACTGTCACCAAGGATAAGATCATAACCTTTGATGAGGATGATCGTGTTGATGTTCAGGATCCTCATCATGATGGTCTTGTTATTACTCTGTTTATATCTAACCACTTTGTTCGCAGGATCCTGATAGATGGAGGGAGCTCAGTAAACATCATTCAGCTTGATGTCCTCAAGAAGTTGAACATTCCTAAAATAGACATTGTCCCAAGATCCTCAGTTCTTGTGGGATTCAGCGGAGAAACAAAAAATACATTGGGGGACATCAAACTTCCCATCTATATTGAAGGATTACATTCTTATCAAAAGTTTTGTGTTATAGATTGCTTATCTTGTTGTAATGTTATCCTTGGCAGGCCATGGATACATGACATGAAGGCAGTCCCATCTACCTATCATCAATGTGTAAAGCTTCCTAGTCCGTGGGGAGTGGTGAAAATTGAGAGTGATAAACAAGAGGCTAAGAATTGTTACACATCATCGATGAAGCCAGCCTCAAGACCAAGGGAGCAATAGCATTTAAAGCATCCTTCAAGAGATGTCTTGGAGGTAAGAGAACATGATGTGAAAGAAATCCTTATGGATCCTCATGATCCTGAATCCATAGTGTTCATAGGATCAGGGATCCTCAGCAATATTGAACAGGATCTAGTATCCTTCCTTAAGAGGAGGAAATCTACCTTTGCCTGGAAGCATGAAGACATGACAGGTATATCCAAAGATATAATTACTCATAAACTTGGCATTGACAGGTTATTCAAGCCAATTCATCAGAAGAGGAGGAAGTTTGCACCTGAAAGGAATGCTATTATCCAGGAAGAGGTAGACAAGCTACTTCGGGCAGGTATGATAAGAGAGGTTAAGTATCCAAGGTGGTTAGCCAATGTGGTTGTTGTTCAAAAGAAAAAATGGAAAGTGGAGGGTATGTGTCGATTTCACTGATTTAAACAAGGCATGTCCCAAGGATCCTTTCCCATTACCCCACATTGACTCCATGGTGGATGCTACCGCGGGTCATGAGTTGTTGACTTTTATGGATGCTTCATCTGGATTTCAACAAATTCAGATGGAACCATCTGATCAAGAGGATACAGCCCTCATGACACCAACTGGTATATATTGTTATGTTGCTATGCCATTTGGACTAAGGAATGCAGGTGCTACTTATCAAAGGCTAGTCAATACGATGTTCAAGGAACAAATTGGAGACACTATGGAAGTCTATATAGATGACATGGTGGTTAAGTCCAAGAAAGCTGAGGATCACCTTAGAGACTTGGAGGAGGCATTCAATATCCTTGATAAATTTAATATGAAACTAAATCCTTCCAAGTGTCACTTTGGTGTTAAAGCAGGTAAATTCCTAGGCTACATGGTGACAAAAAGAGGCATTGAAGCAAGTCCTGAGCAAATTAAGGCTATTGTGAATATCAAGTCTCCTGCCAACGCCAAGGATGTGCAAAGATTAACAGGCAGGATCGCAGCCTTGAACAGATTCATATCCAAATCCTCCGAAAAGTGCAAGGAATTCTATCACATTTTGAGGAAGAACAAGAAATTTGAATGGACTGAGAAGCATGAAAGTGCCCTCAAAGCTCTTAAGGATTACCTATCCTCAGCCCCTACCTTGATGAAACCAGAAAAGGGGGATATATTATCCTTATACCTAGCAGTATCCTCAAAAGCAATAAGTGCGGTCCTTGTTAAGGATCACCAAGGTACACAACATCCTGTCTATTATGTGAGTAAGAGTTTACTTGATGCTGAATCAAGGTATTCACATTTAGAAAAACTTATCCTTGCATTAATTATGGCATCTACTAAATTAAGACATTATTTTGAGACTCATGCCATTATTGTCAAGACTAATTTTCCCATTAAGAATGTTCTCAGGAAACCTGAAATGTCAGGAAGGATGGCTAAGTGGGCAATGAAGCTTAGTGCTTATGATATAAGATATGAGCCTAGAACTGCCATTAAATCCCAAGCCTTAGCTGACTTTGTAGCAGATTTCAGTAGTGACTTGCAAAAGGAAGCTGAGTTAGAAGTCTAACAGCTTGAAGAAACTAAGTATCATTGGATACTCTTCACTGATGGAGCCTCTAATGTCAAAGGAACAGGACTTGGAATACTACTAAAATCGCCACAGGGGGGACATAATACCCCACTCCATAGCTTGTGAATTTCAAACTACCAACAATGAGGCTGAGTATGAAGCCTTGATAGCTGGTTTGCAAATTGCCAAGCATATGAGGATCAGGTATCTTGAGGTACATGTAGATTCATTATTAATCACTAATCACTTTAATGGATCCTATGCTGTTAAAGGTGAAAAACTAATCAAATATTTAGAGATAGTCAAAGAATTGGCACTCTCTTTTGTTTCCTTTAGTTTGACACAGGTACCAAGGGAAGAAAATGCAGAAGTGGATGCATTGGCCAATCTAGGATCATCCTTGAAGATTCCCGAGGATATTAAGATCCCTATTATCCATATACTGACTCCTGCTATTGAGGATCATGTAGCTATAGAGATAGGAGAGGATTCTGCTATTATCCCTAGTGAAGATACACTATCCCATTCTGGATCATGGATCCTTCCAATCAAGAGATACATACAACATGGAGAGATTCCTACAGGAGAAAACCCCAGGGCTTTCAAAATTAAGATTGTGGAAACCACACTGGGGGCAGGGCATTATTCTCAAGGATCCTGAGGACAGGATATTATTGGCCTACTATGAAGAAGGATGATGTGGAATATACCAAGAAGTGTGATCCTTGTCAGAGACATAGTAATATCCTTCACCAACCAGCAGAGCTCTTGCATCCTATATCCTCTTCCTGGCCATTCATGAGATGGGGAATGGATATAGTTAGTAAGCTTCCTAAGGCACCTGGTGGAAAAGTATTCATGCTTGCTATGACTGATTACTTCTCCAAGTGGATAGAGGCTGAAGCCTTTGCTCAAGTCAGAGAAAAGGAAGTGATATCCTTTATTAAAAGAAATATTATTACTAGATTTGGTATCCCATCTGAAATTGTTTGGGATAATGGATCCCAATTTATTGGGAGTAGAACTACTAACTTTTGTGACAGCTGGGGGATTAAGATGATAACATCAACACCAGTCCACCCACAAGCTAATGGTCAGGCAGAATCATCCAACAAGATCACCATCAACAACTTGAAGAAGAAGCTTGGATCCAAGAAAGGAAAGTGGGCAGAAGAACTACCTTATGTACTATGGGCTGGTAGGACAACTCCTAAGAATACCACTGGCCAAACTCCATTCTCTTTGGTATTTGGGGCAGAATCAGTGATCCCTACAGAAATGGTGGTTCCTACTGCAAGAACAAGCATTCGTGATCCTGAGGAAAATGCTGAAAACTTGGTTCAAGACTTGGATACTATAGAAGAACTCAGGGATTTGGCAAGGGTAAGGATGGCTAGTTATCAACAAAGGATGGCTGGAGCCTACAACAAAAATGTCAGGATCAGGAAATTCTAAGTTGGTGATATGGTGTTAAGGAAAGCATTTCAGAACACCACCAATCCTGCTGATGGAAAGCTAGCACCAAAGTGGGAAGGCCCCTATTTGATTGAAGCTGAAGCAAGAAAGGGGGCATATCGATTGCTAACAATGGAAGGTGATTTGCTACCAAGAGCTTGGAATGCTGTCCATTTGAAGAAATACTTCATGTGATAAGGATCCATGATCCTTACCTGACAAATATCCTTGAAGGATCCTTACAGGATAGAGGATCCTCATTTTGGTAATGATCTAATCTCAGACTATTTCATTTTTTAATTATTTTATATAAGGATAAGGATCCTGCATCCACTATCCTCCTTTCACTTGATTCTGAGTTTTGAAGGTTCAGGTATCCTTAACAAAGGATTGAGTATCCACAGAAGTATCCAGTTATTTGGGCTTGACCCCAGTTATTTGGGATTGACCACAGTTATTTGGGTTTGACCCCAGTTTTGGGCTAGTCCCCAGTTTGGGCCTGTCCCCAGTATCGCCAGTAGCGCACGATGATCCTGGTACAGTTCATGGCAATGGGACCAGTACTCGCTTTAGGGGCTGAGAATTTCATTGTACGGGTTGTATCCGGGATCCTACGTATAATGGTAGACGTACCATACATCCGTTCCTATGGTTTCTAACATTTTCACGTTAGCTAAGGTTTTGGTATGTTCATGTCACTAAGTTTAGATAGTCGCCAGTGAGGGCCATACTCCAGTTTACACACGATCCTTTGGGCTTGTCCCCAGTTATCCTTTGGGCTTGTCCCCAGTTATCCTTTGGGCTTGTCCCCAGTTATCCTTTGGGCTTATCCTCAGTATATTGGGCTTGTCCCCAGAATTGTTGGGCTTGTCCCCAGTTACTAACTTTTATCTTATATTGGCTTAGTTCCAAGTTATATTCTATTTCAGGTTTTTGAAGCTAAACGACCAAGGATCCTTGATCCTTACCTTCTTCTAAGGTTTGTCTTTTGGTTATCCTGATTATAAGTGTTAAAGGTTAGGATCCTAACTTGGATTCTCAGGTATAATCCTTAATCACTTTGATTTTATTTATTATTTACATGAGTGACCCTTATCCTTTGACAACTGAACTTATGATCCTTAAACTACACTACTTTTCAGAACTTGTCGGCTATAGGATATGTGATCCTTGATCATATCCTAAACTTTTTGAGGATATTTATTAAATTTTTTCTTCTTTACTTAATAAATTCAGACAAAATATATCACAACAATTGAAAAGTAAAGTATTCACAAGGATAACAACACAGGAAATAGCCAAAAGGTTAAGGTTTTATTTATCCACAAAACGTTAAACCCTTTAAGGTTGTCAATCTATAATCATGATTTTGCAGGATAGTCACTTCAATGATGTCAGATTGGCAACGGCTAGTCAGAATGTAACGGCTATATATCCGTTGGCTTGTTACGGATAAGAACGAGAAAATATAACTCGTTTATTTACACTTTACTCCTTATATTTTGGGGGCAATTGTTAGGGGAGGATTTTCCAAAGATCGGTGATACTCAATTACTGTTGGGCTTAAGGATCCTCAATTCTATTTGAATTAGTGATCCTCAGAGAGTATTGTAGGATCAGGATCCAGGATCATCATAGTAATCCTTACACTAACGATTGTCTGCTTTGAATATGAACTTGTTTTGCACGAGTACGTGCTTGGACTTGCTCTTAATGATATTCCTGGAGCATATTCTCTTTTTATTCCGCACGTGCTTGACTAATATGGACGTTATGGAGGTCGTGGAAGACTTGCACAAAATGCGGATAGTTAGTTAAGTTAGATATTTTCTAAATTTAAAAGGGGATAGCGAGCTTGATTAGAACACTTGGCTATTTTTGGCTAAACACACACACTCGTAACTGCTCTCATCAGCTCTCATCAGCTCTCAACAGTTAGCTCGGCGATTACACATATTTTTGCACATTACACCTTAGTGATCCTTGTAACATGCTTGCTATCATCCCGAGTTGTAACACGTTTTCTGTTTAATCTGAGTTGGTGATCGGTAGTTTCCATCGTCTGAGGTTTTTTATGCTGGAGATCAACTCTTGATCAAGGGCTTTTTCCTCGTATAAATCATTGTGTCACTTGTTCTTTACATTTCCGAGTGATCCTTAATATTGTTCATTGATTCAAGCATCACACCTCACATCAGAAAGTTTGGTTGCATTATCTTTGCTCCATTTTTGACCAAAACAGGGGCCTTCCCACTTTGGTGCTAACTTGCCGTCAGCAGGGTTTGTGGTATTCTGGAATGCTTTCCTCAATACCATATCACCAACTTGAAACTTCCTGATCCTGACATTCTTGTTATAGGTTCCAGCCATCCTTTGTTGGTAGCTAGCCAGCCTTATCCTTGCCAAATCCCTGAGTTCTTCTACGGTATCCAAGTCTTGAACCAAGTTTTCAGCATTTCCTTCAGGATCACATATAATTGTTCTAGCAATAGGAACCACCATCTCTGTAGGGATCACTGACTCTGATCTGAATACTAAAGAAAATGGAGTTTGGCCAGTAGCATTCTTGGGAGTTGTTTTGTCAGCCCATAGCACATAAGGTAGCTGTTCTGCCCACTTGCCCTTCTTGGATCCGAGCTTCTTCTTCAAGTTGTTGATGATGATCTTGTTGGATGATTCTGCTTGACCATTAGCTTGTGGGTGGACTGGTGTTGATGTTATCATCTTAATTCCCCAACTGTCACAAAAGTTAGTAGTCCTACTCCCAATAAATTGGGATCCATTATCACAAACAATCTCAGAAGGAATACCAAATCTGGTAATAATGTTTCTTTTGATAAAGAATATCACTTCTTTTTCTCTAACTTGAGCAAAGGCTTCAGCTTCTATCCACTTGGAGAAGTAATCAGTCAAGGCAAGCATGAATACTTTTCCTCTTGGTGCTTTGGGAAGTTTTCCAACTATATCAATTCCCCATCTCATGAATGGCCAAGAAGAGGATATAGGGTGCAGGAGCTCTGCTGGTTGATGAAGGATATTGCTATGTCTCTGACAAGCATCACATTTCTTGGCATAATCCACAGCATCCTTCTTCATAGTAGGCCAGTAGTATCCTGTCCTAAGGATCCTTGAGAACAATGCCCTGCCCCCAGTGTGATTTCCACAATCTCCTTCATGAAAATCCTTCAGGACTTCTTGAATTTCAGGGTCTTCAATGCATCTTAGGTATGGTCCTGCAAGAGATCGTTTATATAGCATGTTATTTAATATTGTAAATTGAGATACCTTGACTTTGAAAGCCCTGGGGTTTTCTCCTGTAGGAATCTCTCCATGTTGTATATATCTCATAATTGGAAGGATCCATGATCTTGAATGGGATTGTGCAATATCAGTAGGAACTACAGCGGAATCCTCTTCTATCTCCATAGCTATGTGATCCTCAATAGCAGGAGCCAAAATATGGATGATAGGAATTTTGATATCCTCTGGAATCTTCAATGACGACCCAAGGTTGGCCAATGCATCAGCTTCTGCGTTCACTTCCCTAGGTACCTCTGTCAAACTAAAGGAAACAAAAGAGAGTGCCAATTCCTTGACTATCTCTAGGTATTTGATTAGTCGCTCACCTTTAACAGCATAAGATCCATTAAAGTGATTAGTAATTAGCAATGAATCTACATGTACCTCAAGATACCTGATCCTCATATGCCTGGCAATTTGCAAACCAGCTATCAAGGCCTCATATTCAGCCTCATTATTGTTAGGGGATGCTTTTACAATTCATAAGGATCACGGGTCCTCAAGTGCTACCAGGATCATGGATCCTCAATTCTGTTTGAATTAAGGATCCTCAGCAGGTGTCGCAGGATCAGGATTCAGGATCATTGTTGTTATCCTACTACTAACAATTGTTTTCCTTGTACGTAAACTTGTTTTGCAGGAACAAGAGCATGGACCAAGTCTTACCGAAGTTCCTGGAGCATATTCTCTTTTTATTCCGCACGTGCTTGACTATTATGGACGTTATGGAGGTCGTGGAAGACTTGCACGAAATGCGGATAGTTAATTAAGTTAGATATTTTCTAAATTTAAAAGGGGATAGCGAGCTTGATTAGAACACTTGGCTATTTTTTGGCTAAACACACACTCGTAACTGCTCTCATCAGCTCTCAACAGTTAGCTCGGCGATTACACACATTTTTGCACATTACACTCTAGTGATCCTTGTAACAAGCTTGCTATCATCCCGAGTTGTAACACATTTTCTGTTTAATCTGAGTTGGTGATCGGTAGTTTCCATCACCCGAGGTTTTTTATGCCGGAGATCAACTCTTGATCAAGGGCTTTTTCCTCGTATAAATCATTGTGTCACTTGTTCTTTACATTTCTAAGTGATCCTTAATATTGTTCATTGATTCAAGCATCACACCTCACATCAGAAAGTTTGGTTGCATTATCTTTGCTTGATTTTTGACCAAAACAGTTCGACGCCCACCGTGGGGCAATTGGTGCTTCATTCCTTAGAAGATTCTTATTTTTGTGGTCATTTCGGTTTATCACAACCAAGCAGATGGCTTCTTCAGCAAAGAACACATCAAGCTCTATGCCGGCAATGAGTTCTTCACAGGGCTTTCCTCCTTTGCCTCCACCACCTTCCGGATCCCAGAAGAACGTTGAAAATGCTGCGAAGAGACAAACCCCCATTTTTCCAAAACCACCAACTTCTTCGGTTTCTTCTAATCCAACCACTAATGATCTTTTTACTCTGATTTTGCAGATGAGAGATCGCATGCAAGAGCAGGACAAAACCAATGAAAGGATCCTCCAGGAGATTGGTGATATCAAGAAATAGAAGAAATCAGTGGAGGATCACTCTCCTCTGATACCAAGGTCATTGAATTTTGACACTCCAGTTGTAACTACCCTACAATCGGTAGTTCCAGGCATCCAGTATCAAAGTGGTCCATCAGAAAGGCGTTATGGAACATCAACTATGAGTCAAGCATTGGGCTCTCACTTCCAGCCTCAAGGATTCGGTTTAAAGCCATCGGGATCCTCTTTTCAGCATCAGGGATCCTTCGTCAGCTCAGGAGGATATTTAGGAATGCACACAGTCTAAGGATCCTCACAGGTCCAAGGATCCTCCCAGGTCCAAGGATCCTCTATGGTTCTAGGATCCTCTCAGGTTCAAGGATCCTCTCGGCCCCAAGGATCCTTTCAGGTTCAAGGATCCTCTCAGCCCCAAGGATCTTTTCAGGTTCAAGGGTCCTCTCAGCTTCAAGGATCCAACATCTTTCAGGATCAAGGATTCTTAAGAAGTATGTAGCCTCCAAGCTCGGATGTTCATCAAGGAGACTTCATACCAATGCAGACCATTGCCTCCTCTGGTCCTTCAATCATACCGGAACCCCATCAATATGGATTCACATCTGCAATTCCAAACTTGAATCCCATGGGAGGTAACACTTTTAATAATTCACATAACACTAACCATGGCTCTATGCAGGATACAGGTATCAATCAGGCTATGGCTAGGGAGTTACAGAAGCTTAAGGATATGATATCCAGCGTACCAGGAGTGGTTAAACCCATTCCTGAAATTGCAGATGGTAGCCATAGGATATCTCACTTTACACCACCTATTTGTGATGCTGAGATACCCAAAAGGTTCAAAATACCAACTATGAAGCTATATGATGGTTCAACGGATCCAGAGGAACATGTAGCCCAATACAGGGAGAGGATGGAGATCAATCCAATTCCCGAGAGGTTAAAAGAAGCATGTCTATGCAAGGGTTTTGGATCCACACTCACAGGATTAGCTCTCAAATGGCGGCTAAGGCTTCCCCCTTACTCTATTACTTCATTTGCTAATCTAGTTAATTTGTTTAATAGTCAATTCTCTTGTAGTAGAAAATTTGAACGATTAACTAGTGACCTATATAGGGTAACACAAGGTCAAAATGAATCACTTAGAGATTACATCACTAAGTTTAGTAAAGAATCCTTAGATATCCCTAACCTAGATATAGCTACGGCCGTAGAAGCCTTTAAAATGGGTTTGCTTAGGGATTCATTGTTCTATGATGATCTTGTTATGACCCCATGCAGGAATATTGATGAAGTAAGAACCAGGGCCCTTAGGTTCATCCGTTTAGAGGATGACAAAAGGATCCAGGAGAGACTGACAGGATCCTCAAAACAGGAAAAGCAAGGATCCTACTTCAGGAACAACAAATCCAAGGCTTACAACAAATCTGATAACCAAAACGTGCATGCAGTTGAACAGGAAGAGAATGATGATGATAATCCTCCCATTTCTGAATACTGTTTTTCTGTTGATACTAATGAACTAATTCTTGCAATGCAGAATCTAGGTGAGAAAGCAAGATGGCCAAGGAAAAGTGATAAACCGGCTGCTACAAAGGATAAATCCAAGTGGTGTGCATATCATGAAGATTTTGGACATCTCACTGAAGAGTGTATTGCATTCAGAAAAGAAATTGGTTACTTGTTAAGCAAGGGGCACTTGAAGGACCTTCTGGGACGAAAGAAGTTAAGGATCCAGGATCCTGAAAGGATCCCAGAAAAGGCTCATGCTCCTCCAGCAGACGCGCAAGTTATTAACTTCATAACCGGTGGATCAGACATTTGTGGTACTTCTTTTTCAGCAGCGAAAAGACATGCCAAGGAGACCAAGATGGATAATGGAGACAGACCCATCCGGTCCTCCACTGTCACCAAGGATAAAATTATAACTTTTGATGGGGATGATCGTCTTGATGTTCAGTGTTAGGGGAGGATTTTCAAATGATCAGTGATCCTCATTTACTGTTGGGTTTAGTGATCCTCACTTCTGTTTGAATTAGTGATCCTCAGAAGTATTGCAGGATCAGGATCATGGATCATCTTAAGGATCCTTATACTAACGATTGTCTACTTTTAATATGATGTTGTTTTGCAGGAGTACGAGCTTGGACTTGGTCTTGGCGATATTCCTGGAGCATATTCCATATTTATTCCGCACGTACATGGAAGAAATGGACGTTATGGAGGTCGTGGGGGACTTGCACCAAATGCGGAATGTTTTTTAGCTTAGATATTTTCCATTTTTAAACGGGGTAGCGAGCTAAATAGAAACACTTGGCTATTTTTAGCTTAACACACACTCTCGCAACTGCTCTCACCAGCTCTTGACAATTCACTTGGCGATTATACACTTTTTTGCACATTACACTATAGTGATCCTTGTAATTAGCTCGCTATCATCCGAAGTTGTAATACATTTCTTGTTTAATTTGAGTTGGTGATCGGTAGTTTCCATCACCCGAGGTTTTTTATGCCAGAGATCATTCATTGATCAAGGGCTTTTTCCTTGTATAAATCTTTGTGTCACTTGTTCATTTCATTTCTGAGTGATCCTTAGTGTTGTTCATTGATTCAAGCATCATACCTCACAATAGAAAGTTTGGTTGCATTATCATTGCTTGATTTTTGACCAAAACAGTTTGGCGCCCACCGTGGGGCAATTGGTGCTTCATTCCTAAGAAAATTCATACTTTTGTGGTCATTTCGGTTCGTTACAACCAAGCAGATGGCTTCCTCAACAAAGAATACATCAAGGTCTATGCCGGCGATTAGTTCTTTACAAGGCGTTCCACCTTTACCTCCACCACCTTCTGGATCCCAGAAGAATGCTGAGAATGCTGCGAAGAGACAAACCCCCATTTTCACAAAACCACCAACTTCTTCTGTTTCTTCTAATCCTACAACTAAAGATCTTTAGGCTCTGATTTTGTAGATGAGGAATCACGCACAAGAGCAGGACAAAACCAACGAAAGGATCCTCCGGGAGATCGCTGAGATCAAGAAACAGAAGAAATCAGTGGAGGATCACTCTCCTCTGATGCCAAGGTCGCTGAACTTCGACACTCCAGTCATAACTTCCCAGCACTCAGCAGCTCCGGACGTGTAATACTTGGGTGAATTACCAGGAAGACGTTATGGAACAACAACTATGAGTCAGACATTTGGCTCTCACTTCCAGCCTCAAGGATCCTCTTCTCAACCATCGGGATCCTCTTTTCAGCATCACGGATACTTCATGTCAGGAGGATATTTGGGAATGCATGCAGTTCAAGGATTCTCCCAGGTCCAAGGATCCTCCCAGATCCAAGGATCCTCCCAGGTCCAAGGATCCTCTCAGGTCCAAGGATCCTTCCCGGTCTAAGGATCCTCCCTTATCCCAGGATCCTCTCTGGCTCCAGGATCCTTTCAGGTTCAAGGATCATCTCAACTTCAAGGATCCAACGTCTTTCAGAATCAAGGATTCTTAAGAAGTATGCAGCCTCAGAGCTCGGACGTTCATCAAGGAGACTTCATACTAATGCAAACCATTGCTTCATCTGGTCCTTCAATCATACCAGAGTCCCGTCAACATGGATACACATCTGGAATTCCAAACACGAATCCTGTGGGAGGTAACACTTTTAATAGTTCATATAACACTAACCATGGCTTAATGCAGGATACAGGTATTAATCAGGCTATGGCCAGGGAGTTACAGAAGCTCAAGGATATGATATCCAGTGTTAAAGGAGTGGTTAAACCCATTCCTGAAATTGCAGATGGTAGCCATAGGATATCTCATATTGCACCACCCTTATGTGATGCTGAGATACCCAAAAGATTCCAGATACCATCCATGAAACTGTATGATGGTTCAACGGATCCAGAGGAGCATGTAGCTCAATACAGGGAGAGGATGGAGATCAATCCAATTCCTGAAAGGTTAAAAGAAGCATGTCTATGCAAGGGATTTGGATCCACACTCACAGGATCTGCTCTTAAATGGCTGCTAAGTCTTCCCCTTACTCTATTACTTCAATTGCTAATCTAGTTAAGTTGTTTAATAGTCAATTCTCTTGTAGTAGAAAATTTGAACGATTAACTAGTGATCTATATAGGGTAACACAAGGTCAAAATGAATCACTTAGAGATTATATCACTAAGTTTAGTAAAGAATCCTTAGATATTCCTAATTTGGATATTGCTACAGCTGTAGAAGCCTTTAAAATGGAATTGCTTAGGGATTCATTATTCTATGATGATCTTGTTATGACACCTTGCAGGAATCTTGATGAAGTAAGAACCAGGGCTCTTAGGTTCATCCGCTTAGAGGATGACAAAAGGATCCAGGATAGATTGACAGGATCCTCAAAGCAGGAGAAACAAGGATCCTACTTCAGGAACAACAAATCAAAGCCCTACAACAGATCTGATAACCAGAACGTGCATGCAGTGGAACAAGAAGAAGATGATGATGATGATTATCCTCCTATTTCTGAATACTGTTTTTCTGTTGATAACAATGAACTAATCCTTGCAATGCAGAATCTAGGTGAGAAAGCTAGGTGGCCGAGAAAAAGTGATAAACCAGCTGCTACAAAGGATAAGTCCAATTGGTGTGCATATCATGAGGATTTCGGGCATCTCACTGAAGAGTGCATTGCACTTAGAAAGGAATTTGGTTACTTGTTGAGCAAGGGGCATTTGAAGGAACTTTTAGGACGAAAAAAGTCAAGGATCCAGGATCCTGAAAGGATCCCGAAAAGGGCTCCTGCTCCTCCAGCAGATGCACAAGTTATAAACTTCATATCCGGTGGATCAGACATTTGTGGTACCTCCTTTTCAGCAGCAAAAAGACATGCTAAGGAAACCAAGATGGACAATGGAGACAGACCCGTCCGGACCTCCGTTGTTACCAAGGATAAAGTCATAACCTTTGATGAGGATGATCGTGTTGATGTCCAGGATCCTCATCATGATGGTCTTGTAATTACATTGTTTATTTCTAACCACTTTGTTCGCAGGATCCTTAGAGATGGAGGAAGCTCTGTGAACATCATTCAGCTTGATGTCCTCAAGAAGATGAATATACCGGAGTCTGATATTGTCCCAAGATCCTCAGTACTTGTGGGATTTAGTGGGGAAACCAAAAACACATTGGGGGATATAAAACTCCCAATTTATATTGAAGGACTCCATTCTTATCAGAAATTTTGTGTTATAGATTGCTTATCTTGTTGCAACGTTATCCTTGGCAGGCCATGGATACATGATATGAAGGCAGTTCCATCCACCTATCATCAGTGTGTAAAACTTCCAAGTCCATGGGGAGTGGTGAAAATTGAGAGTGATCAACAAGAGGCTAAGAATTGTTATACCTCATCAATGAAGCCAGCCTCAAGACCAAGGGAGCAATAGCAATTAAAGTATCCTTCAAGAGATGTCTTGGAGGCAAGAGAACAGGATTTGAAAGAAATCCTCATGGATCCTCATGATCCTGAATCCAAGATCTTCATAGGATCGGGGATCCTTAGCGACATTGAACAGGAGCTAGTATCCTTCCTTAAAAGAAGGAAAACTACCTTTTCCTGGAAACATGAGGATATGACAGGTATATCTAAAGATATAATTACTCATAAACTTGGCATTGACAGGTCGTTCAAGCCAATTCATCAAAAGAGGAGGAAGTTTGCACCTGAACGGAATGCTATTATCCAGGAAGAAGTAGATAAACTACTTCGGGCAGGTATGATAAGAGAGGTTAAGTATCCAAAATGGTTAGCCAATGTGGTTGTTGTTCAAAAGAAAAATGGAAAGTGGAGAGTATGTGTCG
>JARYGA010042130.1:0-45998 GCA_030545235.1 Helianthus tuberosus | reverse complement strand
GACGTTGTAGTCCACGTCTTCCGGCTTCAACGTCTATAACCCAACTGATTTGCCCGAGTCTTGAGGAGAAGAAGTCCACTTGAACGTTGGAGACTTGCATCTTCTAATCTGCACGTGGTTAAATTAGTCACTACCAGGATATCGTATCAGGATGTTACCAATATCCTGATCCGGTATCCTGATCACAAATAAACAATCAAAGCCAGAATATTAGTCAGGATATATGTTCAGAAAATGACCCATAATAATTGTCCCCAAAATATATCTGTTGGTATACCAATTCCAATGGATATATTTTAAATCTTATCCCTCGAATCGAGGATATTAAGTTGAAACGACGGTTGATGTGACACGCTACAACTTCCCATATGATATTTACTCAATGCCCCCTATATTCAGCTTATAATTAGCCGAAATACTTTGCATTATGATCATCACTCCTCGAGCAAATCTCAGGTATTTCCCTTCTCTCTTCTTCTCTGTTTTTCTTTTCTTGAATTTCTTCTTTCTCGGTCAATTCCTTTCATGGCATCACGAACAAGATCTCGCTCGAACGAGCCGGTCCCAGTCCTCATGAGCCAAAACCTTATCCGAGAACCGGAAAAAGAAATCTGTTCTTTCAATAATGCCGATATCGCCGCTCTGAAGGATTCCGGTGCCTTTCCTGCCGGATTGGTCATTCGCCCTTTTGATCGGGAGGTCCGATCAGACGCGTCATCAGACGAGTGGGTCTGCTTTTTTTCCTACCCCTTTTCCTTGGGACTCCGGTATCCATTTCCACCCTTCATCTCTCGTTTCTTCGAACTTACCGGCCTCAGCTATGCTCAAACTCTGCCAATGGTGTGGTGAGTTTTAATGGTGTTAAACCAAATTAAATCTCGCCATTGCCCTGACCTATGCATCAAAGACCTTCCCATAGCGTATCGACTGAGATCCCATGGCAACAGCCGCTTTCTTTTGTTCTCTACCTCCAAGAATCCCCTAGTTCTTAAGGCCACTAAGAACGAAGATCAGTGGCAACGGAAGTTCTTTTTCGTTAAGAGGGAGTCTATTGACAAGGGTTTTGACCTGCCAGTTAGATGGTTAACCAAGGGTAGGATTTAGGGTTTTAGGAATATCCCTAAATATATCCTTAAACTGTATCCTTGACTGATATCCTGATATCTTGTGCAGCAAATTTCAGAGACCTAGTGTAACACCTGTGCCTCCACGGCCATCACACAAATACTGTAGCAATGAAATATTGTATTTCATACTTGGTATTTGTAAAAATATGTGTATCATTTGCACATATCAATTTTTGTTAAATTCAAACTCTAAATCACTTTCTGGAAGGTTATACGCGCACCGATGCGTAAATATAACCAGTTTAATGCAACAAACACTCCGGAATAGTGACATTGGCTTAACATACCTTAAATAACCTTTACATAACTTAGAAATAAGTTTTGAAGGCATTGGTATGGCAAAAACAAGTTAATTCGTCTACAGGGACTAAATTTGACAAACTGCGAAAGTATGCCAATTTGAACTGTAACAGACATTCCGGAACATGACCATAAGTTAAACACACCATAAATATCCTTTACATAGCTTAGAAATAGGCTTTGAGGGGTTCGGTGTGCTAAAATAAACTTTTGGGTCATTCAGGGACTAAAAGTGTCAAAAAGTGCACAAGTTTGCATTTTCGCGCATAACTTACGTTCTGAATACATCTGGACATCCAAAAATTTATGTAAGCACTAAAATATTTTATTTTAGTGTTCGCCATAAGAAAAATCCATTCGTCACGTCATTTGGATCGTTTTCGCATTCGGGACCAGATTCGATGTATTAGCCGTTGTTTAATTCACAACCACACATTCTAACTTGCTTAGTCAGCGGATAAGGATGGAATTTTAAACACCATAACTTTGCAACACATGTATGGATGGAATTTAAACACCTAAACACCATAACTTTTCAACACATGTACGGATGGGATTAAGGCACGTTTTCCATGAAACGATCTTAACGGTTCGGGTATTCCTATAAATACCCCATACCCCCCATTGCTAAAATCACTAGAAACTTGATTTGAGAAACTCTAAGTTGAAACATTTGTTTCATACCTGAGATTTTTGAATCGAGTTTAGCATTCGGGGACCCTTCGTAAGTATTCTTTCGTTCTTTTCCTTATTTTATTGCTTTTCGAGTCCGAAAGTCAAACTTTGTTTGACTTTCAGCGTTGACCAGTAATGGTCAATGCGAAGTTCTTTTGAACTTCGCAACGTGATTGTAATCACGTTGGTCATAGTCCCTTGGGACTATGCCCACTGATTACCACGTTGTCTAGAGTCGTAGGGTAGGCGATCTGATAAATCGCCTATACCTTCGAACTCGACCCATTTGGTCGATCATTAGGATCGGACCAAATACATTAGGTGACCATAGTAGGTAGGGAATAACCTTCCGAGGTTATACCCTATGGTCACATCGGTTGAGTAGTTGTATGATAGGTAGTTTATATGCCTTAGGTAAATTACCAGAATACCCTTTTCATGTATAAATGGTAATTAAGCATATGTAACCTAAACTTTTGTCACATAACTGATTATGTAACATGTTTAGGCATATAACACTTGTCATAGGACTAGTTAGGCGGTCCGAACGCGTTTCACGCGAACTACGCGTTAAAGTAGCATAAGCTACCTAAACGGGTCGTAATGGGTCGATAAGACTTAGGTTAAGTTTCATTTAGCATGTAGGCTTTGTTAAACCATATCATATGAGTTCCTACACTCATTTGGTTTACAAACCCTAATGCTACCCAATCTTCCGATTTAGGTCCGGTTAATTAACATAGTTACCTATATTAGGTGCCGTTTGATTTCCGTGATCTCTAGCATTGTTTGGTTGTTACTCAAGGACTACTGAGCAATCTCAAGTGAGTACATAGACCCCTCTTTTACTGTTTTCCAAACTGTTTTGGGGTGGAACACATGTGCCTACTTGTTACTTTCATGCTTTCCTGTTTTCACATCATATACATGCTATGTTTGTTAGTACATTATAGTACATGATTTCATTGTTTTTATGCTAGGTGTGCCCATAGTGTGCATTACTTAGTACATTGTTTTACATGACATTTTATGCTAGGTGTGCCCATAGTGTGCATTACTTAGTACATTGTTTTACATGACATTTTATGCTAGGTGTGCCCATAGGGTGCATTACTTAGTACATTGTTTTACATCACATCACATCACATGCTATGTATGTTCATTTGTTGCATACTTAGTACAGATTCATTTCATCACATGCTTACATTTTGGTATGACATTTGGTTTGTTTAAATGGGACAATACATTCATTAACATTAGCTACGCCGTTCGTTAGTAGGTAGTGGTACCATAGGAATTGACAACTCCCGTTCCGGACATCCCAGGGAAAGGGGACAGAAAGGAATGACCGAATTCAATGATATTTACGCAGATAGACCTTTAATTTGTTTAAGGGTTTATCACCTCAGTCGCAAGGCTTGGATGTATGCATTATAACACACCGCATAAATGTTCATATTCAGTATAGCATGCATTTACACAAGACATAATATTGATTTAAACCAAGTTTTACTTCAATACTTTGCTTTTGTGCATATGGTTTAGTTGAGACATTTCGCTAGCCATACATGACATTTTGACATAGACATTTGACATAGACATTTTGACATAGACATTTTAACATGATTGACATTGATCATGCATTTACACAAAACATAATATTGATTTAAACACAGTTTTACTTCAATACTATGTTCTTGTGCATATGGTTTAGTGATATTTATCACTAGCCATACAGATCAGTTTGGTTACACATTACATGATTTACATTGATCATGCATTTACACATTACATGATTTACATTGATCATGTATTTGCACATTACATGATTTACATTGATCATGCATTTACACAAGACATAATGTTGATTTAAACCAAGTTTTACTTCAATACTTTGTTTTTGTGCATTTCACCTATGGTTTAGTTGATGCGTTTTCACTAGCCATACATATCATTTAGGTTACACATTACATGATTTACATTGATCATGCATTTTGACATATTATTCATTACATTTGACAAATTCATTTATACATGGACAATTTACATTGTTGGTTTGGTTTGATTAAGTGATTAAGTAACGATGCGTGTGTAATATGATACAAACATGGTGGATACGCCGCTGGTACTTCCTATATATAAGTGTTTGTATGGTATTACATATCGTAGCATTATTTGAATCATTTCAGTTTGATACATATAACATTTTATACAAATAACATACTTTTCACAATACATTATTTTACAAGCAACCTATCTTATACAAACTCATTTTACTTGGTTATTCATTTAACCATACATTATTTATACATATCATCTGATCTTATTATTTTTCAAATGATTTACAAAACAAAGCAAATAACAAGGTTCATGACTAAACATTTTCTCAAACATAAGTCATGAAACCTATTTTCACAAAACCTATGTATCTCACCGGCATTTTTATGCTGACGTACCATATTTTCACATGTGTTTTTCAGGAGCTGTTGCATAAGATGATCAAGATACACTTAGGCGGACATGGGCCTTAGTGACAATAAAAGATGCAGACTAATTAATTATGTTGTATTTACATGTTTGTTTAGACATTGTAACACTTTTAATCAATAAAACGAAACTTTAATTTCCATGGTTATGAAACATTAATTCTGTTACAACACTCCCCGATGTTTCCGCCACGTTTTGTATGTTCCACGTGGTCGGGGTGTGACAGAAAAGATGGTATCAGAGCCAATGGTTATAGTGAATTAGGTTATTAGTAATGCTTTGACCTAGTCTATAACCTTCTTAGGACCCTAACGCGAGTTTACTTGCGTTTAGTCATAAAACAATACTGTCACCTATCCTTAGGTGACAGCCACAACAAGAACATGAATTTCAAAACCGCTTTGAAAACTAATCATCTGTTCTAGGATGATTGATTACTAGGTTTTGAACCCTCAGTTGTAAGGTTTTGAACTCTCTGTTATATGGTTTTAAATCCCTTTGAATTTTCAAAATCTCGTCAAGGTTTTGGGTTTTAAATAATGTGAACACGTGCAAACTGGAAGGGTGAATGCCTGTATTCTGGGTTTTCTGTCTAGGTAAGCACTTCGTATACATCTCATCAGACGCGAGACCAGTTGTGCTTACCTGGGAATTCTCGGGATGAGTGTTCACTTATAGGCGAGCATGTCTTCAGTGATACATTAATAAGACCTGTTTACCTTGATTAGTCACCGTCTCATTTGTTTGCCTTAGGTAACAAACAAATGATCGCAATTTTCATGCGTTATCATTCTGTTTTGATTGTCCAATAACCTTTCACCTGTTTCTCCCTATGCCTTTCTTTTCCTTCAAGAATGTCTCTTCATCACGATGACGCCCAGATATCCAAGCAGACTGCCAAATTTACCCAACGAATAGGCGAAGTAGTCCTGAAGGCTGTTGAATTGGCTACTGCCATGTATCATCTCCAGGATGAAGCCACACAAGGGTCACCAAGACAGGCAGGACCTAGTCAGGTGACAGCACCATCAGCCAAGAAACAAATCGGGGAATCAAAGACCATGGATGAACGATCCCCTAAGAAGTCAAAGAAACGAAAGGCTTCTTAGAAGTTCGCTGTGGTCACTCACAATGGTCGAGCCGTTCCCAACCAACCAACTCAACCCCCTGCTAGGTGTGTATGGTTTTTCCTATGATACCTACATCAAGGAACTATGTACCTTACAAACTACTCTTGTGATTTCTCTCTTTCAAATGATTGCTCATGATTCCCTCGAAAATTTTAAGTACTCGTTTCACTCTAAGAAACAAAGTACAGAAAATTAAGAGATATTATGAGTAATCGTGCTTTTCGCACATCTGTGCCTTTAAATCCTTGGTTAGATAACTAAGGGTATCTTCAAATCTCATACCTATTACGTTTTGATTTTTCAAACATACACAGTACCAGTATTTCAAAACAATCTTCATGATCTCAAAACATTTCATATAGTTTGAAAACAATTTTTCTAGATACATTGTCTATGTTATTTCAAAAACATTGGCCATGTTATCAAAACCAACCTTTCAAATTTCAAAATATTTCATATAGTCTGAAGACAATATTAACACAATACATTTTCTTATCAAGTGCATGATTTCGAAAATCATCATTTAATTTTTTCAAAAACCTTATACATAATTTCAAAATTCATCTCGCATGATTTTTAAAACATTTTTTTATAAATATACTTACCTAGTACACCTACTTTATGATTTCAAAATATTATATATAAGGTTTCAAAAACATTTTTTTTTCCCATGCATAGTTTTCCAAATATATTTTCCTTACACATTTACTTAACCTTCAAATTCTGCTTCATATGTCGCCTTGACATATCTAGCATCTCAACTTCATAAGCATTTTACATCATGTTTTGACCTAAGCACATCCAGTGCAAGGTTTCAAAACATCTTCAACTTCTAAAATTCATATGGGATCTTTTTATCTTTACAATTAGATCCTTGTGGATGATTATAGTTCAAATCAGAGTCCTTAATTGGATTCCTTATGTACCTTAATTCGAACATTTCGGTTCTTTATAATCGAAATCGAATTTTCTCTTCAAAAATCTTTCTATCTTTATAGTTAGATTCTTGATAACGTTTAAAGTACCAAATGAAATCCGCTGAATGGATTCCTAGTGTGCTTTAAATGCATGTATGCAAGTAACAAGACAAATTATCAAACAATTTTGTGGTTATGTGATTATGTGTTTACATATTTGGTGTTTTTCATTTATACATTTTTGTGTTTTTGGTATACTCTGGATATTCGTTATCCAAATCCTCGTAGAATCTTTCATATCTTCATATGAGGGATTCGTAGAGGGATATTCAAAGGTACTACCTTAAATCCTTAATGGGCTTCTATGTAATAGTTAAGACCCTTGGATTATATAGTACCACTCCAGACCCTTTTTAGTGGTCTAGTCAAAAGATTGATTCGCAATCTGGTTAAAGAATGACATCTAGTGATGTAGCTGGACAGACTCCTTGATAGTCTATTTAGATCATTTAATGATTTAAGTAAAAGGACTCTACGGCGGTCTAGTCACACTCATCACAGGATTGTTCATTTGGTTTTACCCTACGCATTATAAAATAGACTGTGTGAACTGTGCAAGGAATTGTCTAATTATGGAGGCCTACATAATTATGAAATTTAGTGCATAGAAACCCAGTAAGGTTTATTATGTGATAGTGACAACAATAACAAAATGAGAACGATGTAATGGAGGTACGGTGGACGCACCAATGACGCTTCATATACTTGTATATAAGTATCCCTCTTACATTGCAAGCATAATGTTATTAAAGTTACTAGAAGTTCAGAACCCTAACCAATGTTGTTCGATCTTTTCAACTTCATGTTTTCAAGCTCTCACAAGTTTCCTCTAAATAAATTTCGGGACGAAATTTCCTAAAGTAGGGGAGACTGTAACACCTGTGCCTCCACGGCCATCACACAAATACTGTAGCAATGAAATATTGTATTTCATACTTGGTATTTGTAAAAATATGTGTATCATTTGCACATATCAATTTTTGTTAAATTTCAAACTCTAAATCACTTTCTGGAAGGTTATACGCGCACCGATGCGTAAATATAACCAGTTTAATGCAACAAACACTCCGGAATAGTGACATTGGCTTAACATACCTTAAATAACCTTTACATAACTTAGAAATAAGTTTTGAAGGCATTGGTATGGCAAAAACAAGTTAATTCGTCTACAGGGACTAAATTTGACAAACTGCGAAAGTATGCCAATTTGAACTGTAACAGACATTCCGGAACATGACCATAAGTTAAACACACCATAAATATCCTTTACATAGCTTAGAAATAGGCTTTGAGGGGTTCGGTGTGCTAAAATAAACTTTTGGGTCATTCAGGGACTAAAAGTGTCAAAAAGTGCACAAGTTTGCATTTTCGCGCATAACTTACGTTCTGAATACATCTGGACATTCAAAAATTTATGTAAGCACTAAAATATTTTATTTTAGTGTTCGCCATAAGAAAAATCCATTCGTCACGTCATTTGGATCGTTTTCGCATTCGGGACCAGATTCGATGTATTAGCCGTTGTTTAATTCACAACCACACATTCTAACTTGCTTAGTCAGCGGATAAGGATGGAATTTTAAACACCATAACTTTGCAACACATGTATGGATGGAATTTAAACACCTAAACACCATAACTTTTCAACACATGTACGGATGGGATTAAGGCACGTTTTCCATGAAACGATCTTAACGGTTCGGGTATTCCTATAAATACCCCATACCCCCCATTGCTAAAATCACTAGAAACTTGATTTGAGAAACTCTAAGTTGAAACATTTGTTTCATACCTGAGATTTTTGAATCGAGTTTAGCATTCGGGGACCCTTCGTAAGTATTCTTTCGTTCTTTTCCTTATTTTATTGCTTTTCGAGTCCGAAAGTCAAACTTTGTTTGACTTTCAGCGTTGACCAGTAATGGTCAATGCGAAGTTCTTTTGAACTTCGCAACGTGATTGTAATCACGTTGGTCATAGTCCCTTGGGACTATGCCCACTGATTACCACGTTGTCTAGAGTCGTAGGGTAGGCGATCTGATAAATCGCCTATACCTTCGAACTCGACCCATTTGGTCGATCATTAGGATCGGACCAAATACATTAGGTGACCATAGTAGGTAGGGAATAACCTTCCGAGGTTATACCCTATGGTCACATCGGTTGAGTAGTTGTATGATAGGTAGTTTATATGCCTTAGGTAAATTACCAGAATACCCTTTTCATGTATAAATGGTAATTAAGCATATGTAACCTAAACTTTTGTCACATAACTGATTATGTAACATGTTTAGGCATATAACACTTGTCATAGGACTAGTTAGGCGGTCCGAACGCGTTTCACGCGAACGACGCGTTAAAGTAGCATAAGCTACCTAAACGGGTCGTAATGGGTCGATAAGACTTAGGTTAAGTTTCATTTAGCATGTAGGCTTTGTTAAACCATATCATATGAGTTCCTACACTCATTTGGTTTACAAACCCTAATGCTACCCAATCTTCCGATTTAGGTCCGGTTAATTAACATAGTTACCTATATTAGGTGCCGTTTGATTTCCGTGATCTCTAGCATTGTTTGGTTGTTACTCAAGGACTACTGAGCAATCTCAAGTGAGTACATAGACCCCTCTTTTACTGTTTTCCAAACTGTTTTGGGGTGGAACACATGTGCCTACTTGTTACTTTCATGCTTTCCTGTTTTCACATCATATACATGCTATGTTTGTTAGTACATTATAGTACATGATTTCATTGTTTTTATGCTAGGTGTGCCCATAGTGTGCATTACTTAGTACATTGTTTTACATGACATTTTATGCTAGGTGTGCCCATAGTGTGCATTACTTAGTACATTGTTTTACATGACATTTTATGCTAGGTGTGCCCATAGGGTGCATTACTTAGTACATTGTTTTACATCACATGCTATGTATGTTCATTTGTTGCATACTTAGTACAGATTCATTTCATCACATGCTTACATTTTGGTATGACATTTGGTTTGTTTAAATGGGACAATACATTCATTAACATTAGCTACGCCGTTCGTTAGTAGGTAGTGGTACCATAGGAATTGACAACTCCCGTTCCGGACATCCCAGGGAAAGGGGACAGAAAGGAATGACCGAATTCGATGATATTTACGCAGATAGACCTTTAATTTGTTTAAGGGTTTATCACCTCAGTCGCAAGGCTTGGATGTATGCATTATAACACACCGCATAAATGTTCATATTCAGTATAGCATGCATTTACACAAGACATAATATTGATTTAAACCAAGTTTTACTTCAATACTTTGCTTTTGTGCATATGGTTTAGTTGAGACATTTCGCTAGCCATACATGACATTTTGACATAGACATTTGACATAGACATTTTGACATAGACATTTTAACATGATTGACATTGATCATGCATTTACACAAAACATAATATTGATTTAAACACAGTTTTACTTCAATACTATGTTCTTGTGCATATGGTTTAGTGATATTTATCACTAGCCATACAGATCAGTTTGGTTACACATTACATGATTTACATTGATCATGCATTTACACATTACATGATTTACATTGATCATGCATTTGCACATTACATGATTTACATTGATCATGCATTTACACAAGACATAATGTTGATTTAAACCAAGTTTTACTTCAATACTTTGTTTTTGTGCATTTCACCTATGGTTTAGTTGATGCGTTTTCACTAGCCATACATATCATTTAGGTTACACATTACATGATTTACATTGATCATGCATTTTGACATATTATTCATTACATTTGACAAATTCATTTATACATGGACAATTTACATTGTTGGTTTGGTTTGATTAAGTGATTAAGTAACGATGCGTGTGTAATATGATACAAACATGGTGGATACGCCGCTGGTACTTCCTATATATAAGTGTTTGTATGGTATTACATATCGTAGCATTATTTGAATCATTTCAGTTTGATACATATAACATTTTATACAAATAACATACTTTTCACAATACATTATTTTACAAGCAACCTATCTTATACAAACTCATTTTACTTGGTTATTCATTTAACCATACATTATTTATACATATCATCTGATCTTATTGTTTTTCAAATGATTTACAAAACAAAGCAAATAACAAGGTTCATGACTAAACATTTTCTCAAACATAAGTCATGAAACCTATTTTCACAAAACCTATGTATCTCACCGGCATTTTTATGCTGACGTACCATATTTTCACATGTGTTTTTCAGGAGCTGTTGCATAAGATGATCAAGATACACTTAGGCGGACATGGGCCTTAGTGACAATAAAAGATGCAGACTAATTAATTATGTTGTATTTACATGTTTGTTTAGACATTGTAACACTTTTAATCAATAAAACGAAACTTTAATTTCCATGGTTATGAAACATTAATTCTGTTACAACACTCCCCGATGTTTCCGCCACGTTTTGTATGTTCCACGTGGTCGGGGTGTGACACCTAGCACCCCCAAGCGCAGAATCGGAGCCCAGGATCAAAGAGATCTATCGACTTCCTGCCAGTGAAAGAACCTTCTCCCTGTTTCTTACAAGCTCAAGTCAAAAATCAAGTTCAGAGATGTCTGGTAAGTATATGATTTAATTAATTATAGAGTATTAGTGTTAAGAATTAAACATTTCTCCCTTTTTATAGTGCCGGTCATCAACCTCGAAGGCTTCCAACTCGACGAGCTGGACAACTATTCCAGCCTGGCACCTGTCCAGCAAGAATTCAATCCAAAGGCAGCTGATACTCCAAAGCCTACCAATTCGAAGACTGCTATTGTTGGTGCATACGTCTGTCGACTTCGTCTTGTATCGAGTCTTGTATTTGTTTAGATAGATCAGGGCACGCAAAAAGAGAAATATGTGTGTGAAGCTATTTCACACGAAATAGCAAACAGCTATTTCGTACGAAATCAGTTGGTCATTTCGCACGAAATCACTATTTCGTGTGAAACTGTTTTCGCACCAACTGTTTCGTGCGAAATAGTCTGCCCTATAGATACATGCCGTGCCATTTCGTTTGTAACTTTCCGGTTTCAGAGTCGAACTGCTGCCGAAGTGTCTACTCGCTGTAAAACGTTGTTATATCAATCAAAAGACAGTTTAAAGTGAATCTCAAGCTGAATCAACTCGATACGTCTGTTTCCGCCTTTCGTATTGAGCAAAAACTCTTCTGAACGACTCGTTTGGTCATGAAAACGATCCTACAAGTGGTATCAGAGCTCAGGAGGAAGAGTTCTTACCGATTCAGCTCAAAATTCTGATTTCTACATCTTCTTTTTCAAAATTAACAAGTTTTCACGGATAAAACGGCTTGATTTTCACACATTATATGCGAAACACTGTTTTAACAAAGCCTTGAAAGAATCAGATCTAAAATCGACTTAGACATTGATCAATTGGACAAAAATATGATCGACATGATGACGTCAGCAGTATTTCGCATGGAATAGATCCTTCATTTCGCACGAAATCAGCATATAGTGTGAGCTATTTCGTACGAAATTACTATTTCATACCAAAGTGTCTTTATTTCGTGTGAAAGACTGTTATTTCGCACGAAATCAGCTGAAATTTGGTTTATTTCGCACGAAACACCTCATTTCGTGTGAAAGTATTTCATTTCGTACGAAAGCATCTCATCTCGTGTGAATTCATTTCGTTTGAAGTTGTCTTGCAGGTCATTTCATTTGAACAAGGTATTTCGCTTGAAAAGACCATTTCGTGTGAAAGCTGATTTCGTTTGAAAGTGTCTGATTTTGAGAAACTTGTTACTGAATCATGGAAGAGGAATTCTATAATGCATTTGCTACTGCCCCGACTACTCCAGCTACCATTACTCAGAGCCTGAACATGGAAAATGAAACTGGAACTTTGCAAAAACCCCCGAAGCGAATGGGCATTGAGGAGTACTATGGTTGGAAAGACCGATTTGAAAACAGGGTCCAAGCTAATCATTTGAGATCTTGGGAGTGTGTTGAGAAAAAATATGTACTACCACGTACAGATTTGGGAGTTGAAAAAAAAGATTTTTGAATTTACGGATAAAGAACGAGACTACAAAGCAGAAAAGATGATGATTAGTTTACTCCAGCAAGCTATTAAAGAAGACATATTCATATTGCTTCAACATGATAAGACTTCATGTTCAATTTGGGAAGCACTTCGAATTAAGTTTGAGGGAAGTGAGAAGATGATCAAGAGTAAAAAATCATTGTTAAAGAAAGAATTTGATTTATTTACAAGTTTGCCAGGAGAAGATACAAAGAAATTGATTGAAAGATATTGTCACTTAGTACGATCAATGTCATTGTTAGATATCAACAAAGATCGTGAGGAATGGGTTGACAAATTAGCTGATGCTTTACCTCAGAAAGAATAGGGTACATATTTGATGATATTAAAGAATACTGGAGAATATGAGGGCTTGACAATTTCTCAGTTCATCGAAAAGATTGAAGGACAAGATCTTGAGGAACAAAAGATTGCTAGAATGAGTAATCCAAGTGCACAACAAGATGTTAAGATGTACTTCAAAGGGAGTGTTCAGGATGTCGAAGCAAGTCCGAAAATCCAAACTGCTTTCAGTGCAGAAAACTCATCTGGATCAATCAATCAAAGTCCAAACAGCAGCAGTGGATTTTCCTCATACCCAAGTGTTAATCCTAAGGGATCAACCTCAAGTCATCAGTTCCAAAGTTCAAACAGCAGTAATGGTCATGTGTTACATTGTAATATCGCGTTGCATCTTCAGAATGGTCAAAATTTCTCTGAAGAGGTTGCTAAAAGTCATATGGCGTTACTTGCTACAGTGTTGGAATCATATGAAGGGTTGGTTGCAGGAAGGATCGGAAATCCTATGTTGACAAAAGAGGATTACGATCAGATTGATGCTGAGGAAATGGAGCTGATGGATATCAAGTGGTGTTTAGCGAGTGTTTTGAGAAGATCTGAAAAATTCAAGATGATTACATGAAGAGATGATTTCCTGGATGAAAATGTTTCTACTTTGGGTTTTGATAAATCTAAAGTTACTTGTTTTCGCTGCAGGGAGAAAGGACATTTCAAGAGGGAATGTACCAATCGAGAAGCAAGTGGAGCAAAGAATCCATTCGGTAGTAATGATTATTATCGTAAAGCTATATATCAACAAGTTACTCAACAACCGTATCAGCCACAAGATTCAAAAACTGCTCATGCTAGGAAGGCAATTGAAGAGGCAAACAAGAAAGCTTATTTTGGTATAATTGATCAAGATGATGAAAAAGTGGCAGAAGGTTTTAGTTGGGACAAATATATTCCATCTGATTCAAAAACAGTTGCATTAATTGCACAGATAGTTCAAGAACCAGATTTGATGAAAGAATGGATGAAAGTGTTTGCTGATGAAGAAAAGAATCAAGATGATGAATCTAGTTCTTCAGATGATAGTTCAGAACAGACACAAGTGTTTGATCAATCTTCAGCTGATGACAGTGATGATGAGGAAGAAATGCATATTAATATTGCAAAAACTCATTTATCTCCTGAGAGTTTTCAATTTTATTTTGCAGATCGTTTGGAAAAGCTAAAAGAGAAACGTGCAGCAAAGAATCAGAAACAGGTAAAAAGTGAGAATGTTGCACAGGAAGTTAAACAGAGTAAAGAAGTTGAGTTTGCTGAAAAGGTAGTTGAAGTTGAGAAAGTAATTGAAGTTGAAAAGATAATTGAAGTTGAAAAGATTGTTGAAGTCATCAAACCTTGTCTAAAGTGTTTGGAACCTTGCAAACAATGTGAAGAAAAAGATGAGAAGTTGAGTGAGCAAGATAGATGAAAGAAAAATTATTGTTCGATCTCAATTATGCGAAAGAATCGTATGATGTGTTGAATCGAACAGTGAATGGTTTACAAAAGACAAATTCTGAAAGAGAAGATGCGTTAACCATGATGAATGCAGTGATGATGTCTAAACAGAAGACTATCAATCACTATATTGAAGAATGTGCAAAGCTTAACCAGGAGTTGGAGACAGAAAGGATTGAAAATGAAAGAATTAGACGATTGTTGCAAAGTTATTCTAGTTCTGATTATTTGATTGATCGAATTTATCCAACTGTTGCAGGTTTAGAAGTCTTTCAAGATGAGAAGCCAAAAGAGAAGGATACTGGTAAGAAACAAAGTGCAAGTTATAACAAGTGTCCGCCTCCGATCTGGGAAGGTTATTCTCCCAGAAAACCTAATGAGGAGCAAGTCAAAAAGGCTGTCAATATAAAGTTAAAGTCTGAAACAACTGATGATTTACCAGAAAACATTGACGTCACGTTCACATCGTCTGACACTGATCATGAGTCTGAGTTAATAAAGAAAGTTGTCGATCAGGTGTTGGAAAAGGATGAGGAGTCAGAGTCAAAGTCGGAGTCCGAAAGTTCGAGTTCATCTGTCAAAAGTTCGAGTTCGTCGATCAACAATTCAAAGACGTCGGTTAAAAGAGTTTACAATAAAGAATTCCTGTTATCAAAATCTAATTTGAATGAAGAACCAATCAAAGTGGCATATACTTTGATTGATTTAGACAAATTATATTCTGATGAGGAATTTCCAATAAGAAGTGTTCAAATTGAAAAGATCAAAAAGGTTTTCAAATGATCAGAAATTAATATTTCTGAAATAAAAAATGTAAGTCTTTCTGAAAAACCTAAAAAATACACTTCAAGAGTTCAACAACGTTTAAACAAGAAAATGGGTTACAGTTCTGGCTCAGGTTTTCAAAAGAAACCAAACCATAACGGTAATTTCAAAAAGAAAGGATTGGGTTTTATTCCACCAAAAAATTATCAAAATAAGAAAACTTATAAACCAAAAACTGTATTTGTTTCAGGAACAAGTTTAGAGGAAGAAGAAAAGAGCTCATTCTGGAAGCAATCAAACAGAGAATTCCTTGCTAAGAAGCAAGAGAGAATGAAGAATGGAGCTTATCAAAGAAAGGAAACAAGAACCTGTTACAGGTGTCAAGAAGTTGGTCATATTGCTTGGAACTGTCCTAAAGCAACCAACATCAAACAGGAAGTTGTTTCTAAACTAAAAGAAAAGATTGTTGAGAAAAATGAATCACCAACTGAAAAATTCAAAGTTTTTAAAAATTCAACATATGAAGTTGGTGAATGTTCGAAGAAAAGATTTTACAAAAGAAGAGTTAATCTTGACAACCAAATGTGGGTTGTTAAGAAATCTGAGGTGAAATCTGGTGATGAATCTGATTCCACAAAATCAGATGAGCCACAAGTTGAGGTTAAAAGTGAAAACTCAGTTCCTCCAATGGATGATGTCAACTTTCCACCATTGAGGACTGAAAATTTTAAACAAAAAGTTGGTAAAGTTGAGATCTCGAATCAATTCTATTCTGAAAAGAGAGAATTTGATGTTGAAAAAGTTTTTAATGGAAATGTGAAAAAGATTTTTGGGAAAATGGTCGATGGGAGGGCCAAAGGGGTTAAAGAATTTTATGAATCAAAGAAGGTAACTTACACCCCAAGTGAAACTGAAGAGGTCACATCCAAGTTTGGTCAGGCTTGGATGTCTGTTTTTCATATGTAAAAATTCTGACTTGCCGGAGCTTCCAGGTTGGTAAGTGTGGAGCAGGTATCGGCATCTTGCTTGAAGTTTGTATGTTGGTGAAAACCTACAAGTGGTTTATCAAGGTCATTAAGTTTAACTTGATTTAACTTTTATACAAATTGGTTGAAAAAGAAGGTGATGAATTGATCCCCTAACCTACAAGTGGTTTTATGAAATCAACAAAACTAATTTTCCGGAAAAACCATTTTGATTAAAACAAACTTAAGTGTTTTGAAATCATAATGGGAAAATAGTTTGTTGTAAGGGGGAGTTCTGATTGTTTATGCCAAGTGGATGGTGATTTGAAGCAATTCACAACAGTTGTCACTCTACCTTGTACAGTCTGTTTTTCAAATTTCCTTTAAATGATTTTGAATTTTAGGGGGAGTAAGAATTTTCGGAAAATCAAAAAAACATTAGAAAATTTGAAAAAGTCAAAAACATGATAAAATCAAAAATGAGTTTTGTTGTGAAAAAGAGGAAATGATAGTACATCAGTGGACTATCACAGCATGCTAAAGAATTGGAAAGTCAAAATGTGATAAACGGTCTCACTGATGATGTGCCAGTAGGTTTTTACACATTTAGTAGATTGTGTTTGAGATATAAACCTAAATTTCAAACTTACTTATCTCGTGGGGAACATCTATCGGATATATGGGTAACCCCCGAAATCTTGTTTGAAAGGTCCCTCTTTCTGAGATACTAGGTCTTTATGCTTAGTGATATCTAGGGTACTATCCCGGGACTTCTGATTTTGCGGAAGCAATGGCCTAGTCCCCGTATAATACTTTTCGCTTGCTTGAAATATAGCAACCCCCCTCAGCATAAAAAATGATGAAACATTGCAAAATGCTAATCATGTGCTGTTGAAGAAAAGATTCTCTAAAGGGAACACACCTAAAGTCGAAGCCATCATCTCTCTGATTTTGCGGAAGTAATAGCCTGAGCTCTCATGGCCCTCGCATTTAACCCTTTACAGATATCATCTAGGTATACTCACCTGTAAGACTGAATATTGGGATCTGGATACGGGAGTATATTCTGAGGTGGGACATTCGAATAAGTTCAAGTGCTTAAAACATTAATCTCGTATCTCGATACAGTTGAATTTTGTGTGAAAATTTAAGTGGATCAGTATACTGACAATCTAAGTGAATCGTTTAGAACTTAAAATGTTTAAAGCTTAACGGTGCTAGTGATTTGTCTCATTAACTGATATGATCCTCTTACACAAACTCACAAAAATATTGTCTGTAAATATTTCTTTACTGCTTTTTCTTTCAAGTTCAAAAGTCCAAAAAGATTTTCAGTGTGTTTTAGCATAAAAATTTGAAAAATATAAAAAGTTTTTTGACAACTGATGTTGAAGAGCTGATTTTCAAATTTTCGAGTGCTAAACATGATGAATAGGTTTAGGAAAGTGTGTTTGAAAAGATTTTCTTACAAGTGGTCATTCGAGTTTTTAAAATGTTAAATCATTTTGAATGATATTTTCATATGATGTTTTAAGTTTGTGTCTACTAGTGGTAAGCAGAGAATAAATTTGTCAAATTTTAAAATTTGTGAAATTTATTGTGAGGTAGAGATGTGTGCAGGTTAGCCAGATTCCTGATCCTGAGCAGAATGTGATCCAGGTTACGATCTTGTTACTGCTGATGTTGATGAACTTAAGGAATCAAGAGATCTGATCAAAAGAAGATAGAGTCAGATTGAGATCTTGGAAGAAAGAAGAAAAGAGAAGAAGAAGAATGAGGATGCTTTACAATGTTAGATACTTCGAGAGAGAAAAAGAAGACTGATAAAGATTGAAGATTGAAGACTCGACACTGAAGACTTCATCAACATCCGAGGGGGAGTCTGTTGGTGCATACGTCTGTCGACTTCGTCTTGTATCGAGTCTTATATTTGTTTAGATAGATCAGGGCACGCAAAACGAGAAATACGGGTGTGAAGCTATTTCGCACGAAATAGCAAACAGCTATTTCGTATGAAATCAGTTGGTCATTTCGCACGAAATCACTATTTCGTGTGGAACTGTTTTCGCACCAACTGTTTCGTGCGAAATAGTCTGCCCTATAAATACCTGCCGTGCCATTTCGTTTGTAACTTTCCGGTTTCAGAGTCGAACTGCTGCCGAAGTGTCTACTCGCTGTAAAACGTTGTTATATCAATCAAAAGACAGTTTAAAGTGAATCTCAAGCTGAATCAACTCGATACGTCTGTTTCCGCCTTTCGTATTGAGCAAAAACTCTTCTGAACGACTCGTTTGGTCGTGAAAACGATCCTACAGCTACCGTTCCCAAAGCTCCCCCAGCATCCAGGACCCGGGCCTCCAGCTCCCGGAAGAGGAAGGAAGTAGACCATCCTGCTACACCCCACGTGTTCCCATTTGAGAATCATGGGTTCACAGAATCCAACAAATTCATGACCAGCTTCCTCAACCAGGTTAGTATCATTGACCTATATCTTGTAGCATATGCTGATTATAAAAGTTAATTAAGGTCAATACCTGTTTTCTTATTTTGCAGGGTCTCAAACGCCTGGTATTCCTCTATGAAGACGCATGTGGCCTGAACACCATGCTAGAGAGCAAGCTGAAGAAGGCCGAAGCCACCATTGCAGATCAAGCAGCAATTGCCACCGCCAAATCAGAGCATTACAAGGCTAAATACAAGGCAATGGTCCAAGAGCATCAGTGTGCCATCCAGAAGATCACCCAGGAGGCCCAAGCTAAGTCCGATGCTGCCCAAGTTTAACATGAGCAGGACATGGTTTCATACCGGGAAAGCCTCAAGAATTCAGTTGTCATCTCCCTCCTCCAGGCCAGGCTGAAAATGGCTTATGAGGCTACGGCTTTGGGCGTTGAATGCCCTTCATGGAATATCAAAGCTTGGGAGATGAAGCTGAAAGATCTTGGCGGTAATCCTGTGGAGCCTCCTGTGAAGCCCACAGCGGAGGAGCCTACTTATGACAACTCGTATTTCAGAACCCATCTTTGTGTTTAATGTAACGTATGTGAACTTTGTGTGATTATATGATAGGTTGGTTTAATGATTGATTATGATCTTGGAAATGTGCTATGTGAATGTTGTGCGTTTGTGTGTGTAATTTAAAACCTTGTCGCACAAGTTGTTAACATATTGTTTACTTGTACTCGGCCCAAACCCATCCGAAGACAGCCCAAGGCTGGGCCCGACCCTATCATTCTCGTATAACACCATGTGGGTGAGGAGTAACTCTCATTCTTTCTTAATCACAAAAATAAACATCAAACCCTAATTCTCCTAGTTCTCTCCCTCCCAACTCGACGGCAACATCTCTCTCTCAAGCCTTCCTTGTTTCAATACTCGATCCGGTTAGTGTTATATCATTGTTTAATTTCTAAATGATTGATACTTGAAGCATGTGCTCGTTTGTGATAAGTAGGTTGCATATTAAATTGTTTCTTGCATGATAATCGATACTTGAAGCATGTAATTGTTTCTTGCATGTTGTATATTAAATATGTTGTATATTAATGATTTTAAAAGGTTAGTGGTTCTTATCATTACATTCATAGTGGTGGGATATTACTCATATGTAGGGAGAATCGAATCTGATTGGGCCGCTTGAAACAATCATTATTTCATAGCATGAGAGTATAGCATGTGATCTACTGCCTAGCATGTTAATCCCTTAATATTGAAAGAATGGAAAACGTTTTTGAATGCTTTCTATTGGACCGATCATAGTAGAATAATGCATGTTTGGGGTTGGGTACTTGCTGATTGTATTGACTATGTGTATGTGTCATATATATGATGATGATGAATGATTGCTGAACCGTTGACTCTGTTTTATGATTTGATTGATCCGAATGAATGTTTAAATGTTGTTCATGATCTAACCTAGGCTTAGAATCCAAAGATGTCCCAAAGAAATTAAACTGTTTAATCCGATTGTGTTGATGATCGAGCTAGTATTATGATTTAGTATCAATTAGGGTTCATGGGGAATTGTTTGGTAAATGATGGATTCAGTCAATAAATGTGAAATTGGAAACTGTTGAATTGCTTGTAACTGATTGGCGTGATTATTGGTAATATTTGAGAAAGGGATTTGCATGATTTTTAGAAAGTTTGTTAAACTAATCGCACAAGGCCTGATCTGATCACACAAGTTCACTCGCACAAGATACCAGTAGTCGCACAAGACTATTGGAATCGCACAAGTTATGTTTTGATAACTGTTGGGCCTCAAAGCCCAATCTCGATCGCACAAGCCATCCGGATCGCACAAGTCTATCCGGATCGCACAAGTCTATCCGGATCGCACAAGACACATGATTGTTTGTTGGGCCGTGTACATGTTGGGATTTATTATTGGGCCGGGTTGGTTTCCAATCGCACAACCCATTGTGGATCGCACAAGTTATGCTGATCGCACAAGGGGTTGGGCCGCCCGTTTATTGGGCTTTACCTTTGGGATCGTACAAGTATCAGATGTTATGTAATTGACTGCTAATGTGTTATACGTGTTTGCCATGATCAATACGTGTTAGTAACCTGTTAACTTGTGTAAACATACGTGCACTATTTGAACCTAGACCTGACTTGTATGGTAACCATGTTAGGACGTGGTTGACCTCTAGCAGCTCGATTGACCTTTCGTTTATCTGCCGAGCTAACCTAAGGTGAGTTCACACTTTCTACAAAGCATGGGATTCCCAGGGGTTGGGAATGGGTTAAGGAATAGGGATTCCTCGTCCTTCTTGGGTAGGACAGTACGGGTTCAGGAATATAATTCCTCGTCCTCATGGACAGTTAACTTTCACTAGACCAAAACTCTATCACGAAGTCCCTCCTTTTTATATCGACTTAATCGCCGGGCCAATGGCGAGCGGGTCGTTAGTTAGATAGCGCTATTTAGGTCTGACAAGCCTCACACCGTGCCGCAGAGGACGGGAGTGAACTAATGGATCTGGGCACGTCAATGATGATAGACATTGACAGTTCAGGGCACATAAACATGACTACAGTCAGCAGTCGATATGGTAACGAGTCTAGTAGTATATACATGGGGTAGCCCCCACGGCCAAAGAGCCAGATAATTGATCATGGGGTAGTCCCCACGGCTGGAATGCCAGAATAAACGGGAATAAACTAAACACGTTTTCAACTATGGGGTAACCCCCACGGCAGGGATGCCAGTTAAAGGAAACTGTTTTTGGAACAACTTAAAACGAACACCCAACTGTGAACTCGCTCAACTTTGTTGTTGACTCGTTACTACATGCTTTGCAGGTCAATAGGTACTTAGCTGGAGCTTGCATAGGGAAGAGTCGTTGTGGGACATGGACAATTGTGTGCCATGTTAAACATTGAAACGTTTGAACTTATATTTTGTTCTGGTTTTAATCGTTATGCTTCCGCTTGCAACTTAAACTACGTTTTGTTTGGACACCAATTGTATTGGTTGGATTTTTATAATTACTTACGTGCTTGTTCAATATGATTGGTGGCTGGATCCTGGTCAGTCACGCCTCCAAGCGGTGATACTCCGCATGTGGATTTTGGGGGTGTGACAGATTGGTATCAGAGCCATTGGTTATAGTGAACTTGGTTTTAATAAAGGGAAAAAGTTTTTGTTAAAACCAGACTATAACCTGTACAGTGCTCAACGATCCACAACGACGCTTCGCTCCACGTGCAAGACTCAATACTTTAGGTAATGTGATTTAAGTTGATATTGCCTACCTGCTAGAGTACTTTTGCAAGATGTGTTGTCTATGGTATAATTATTAGAACTGTAGCATGTTGCCTGTTATCCTTACTGCGCCCCATGTGGCACACAAACGTTTAACTACTTGACAAGAGGTGGTCAAACCCCTTTCTAATTGCTCGTCACCCTGCTACGACTGTTTATGCATTCTATCTATTTGTACGCCTATCTCGACATGACGTCGCCACTTGACCCTCCGTACATCCGACTTGTACGCCAACAACCACATAGACCAGAACCGGCTCAAATGAACTTGGGTTTAGGAGAACTACACCCACGCATCCTGTTGACGAACCTTATCATCTCCACTGGTCGTCTCTACCAGAAACGAAGCAGCCACAATTACTCGCGTACGTCGTTTTGCAAACTAGCAACCCTACCAACCAAATTCTGTTTTGGATAAATGATATACCCTTGTGACCGTGATGCAACGAATTTTCCCTTTTTGTGCCATGCCGCCATATACCACTACTGGAAATTTCATCTAGACAGCAGGTTAACTGGTTGAAATTTTCGATTATCGATGGACCCTGTTTACACTCGATCCTTCGTATGAACCTCAGTAACTCCCTGTCATTTTGGATGGCAACCAATTTGATGAAACGCGAACAACCATACCACGACTTTTCCCAAACGCGAGACTATCTTACTACCCTGTTGGATGGTTCATTTTTATTCTATTTGACCAACTCTATAGTATACCTAACTTAGCGAATGGATGCCATTATTGGTGAAATAGTCTTCAAGATATTTAGGGACAGAGTTATGGATCAGTCAACCTATCAGCAAGCACGATAAATTATACGTTTGCATGACCCACCTTACATTACAAGAGACGTACTCCATTTCATGATAGTTTTCTTGCGTATACAAAATCTCTGCACAAACTCTTGCACCGACTCATGATTATTGATGGCTAGTATGTCAGCTCCCTACCATTGGCTTAGAGCAAACCATTACACCTGTACCACAACAACGTTACGTTCTCGCTTCTCCATGACGAGCCACTGAAACGAACCACTCTCTAGCTTAGAGAATTAAGAAGGTTAGACTTCTGATCACTGGTGATCACTCCACGAAACCTTGAGAATGGTGGTGTAATGTAGATACGATTATACTCTCTTGAATGCGTTTACACGTCTTTCCTTGGAACCGCATGAATACGCCGACGTACTTTGGACTCAATTGCACGACTTAAGGAAACCCCCCCCCCCCCCCCGGACTTGGTCACTTACTTGATGAAACACACACACCTAAGCTCATGGATTTAGGTAAATTGTCCCTCCTTCACATGGGGGCGAATCCAACAGCTCCTAGTGGGAGCCACAGAGAAACTTAACGCTACACGATTTTACTATAACTATGTTAAGTTCTTGTTCTGATTGATTTAACCCCGTGACAACAATATGTAGTCAACGACATACTTTATCTTAACTATACCCAACTGGCGTGCAGCCAGCTGTACATTCAATATTGAGTAAACCCTTGCTGTGGATTCTTAAATGCTTACCCACCGAATGAGACTACTCTTTCTTATGTTGCCCCACCAATGCATGATATACTTTTGGGATTCAGTGATCCTAACAACAATCCCCGCGGACACTTGCTTGGACCAGATTACACTCTACGAATATTACTCGGTGAGCATTGGGCTATACATGTGATGATACCACAAGTACTGATCTTTGAACTTGATACGACCGATATGGATTCTCAGACTCGACGTTTGAACCTAGTCTAACCAAATGAATGTGTCACTTGCTCTCATCGACGACATTCTGATCTACTCCAGGAGTCAGGAGGAACACGAGCACCATCTACGATTTATTTTGGAACTCCTCCGAACAGAACAGCTTTATGCAAAGTTCTCGAAATGCGACTTCTGGCTTCGTGAAGTCCATTTCCTAGGCCACGTGGTAAACAAGGATGGGATTCATGTTGATCCATCCAAGGTAGACTCGATCAAGAACTGGCCAACACCTAGAACACCAATGGAAATTCGCCAATTCTTGGGTTTGGCGGGCTATTACAGAAGGTTTATCAAGGACTTCTCCAAGAATGCGCAACCTCTCACCTCACTAACTCAGAAAGGTGTCACCTATCGTTGGGGTGATGCACAGGAAACTGTGTTTCAACACTTAAAGGATAGACTTTGTAGCGCCCCTATCCTCTCATTGCCTGAAGGCACAAACGATTTTGTGGTTTATTGTGATGTATCAATTTAGGGACTTGGATGTGTGCTGATGCAACGAGACAAGGTCATTGCTTATGCATCACGTCAACTTAAGATTCACGAAAGGAACTACACCCCACACGATTTGGAACTGAGAGCTGTTGTTTTCGCACTCAAGATATGGAGACATTACCTGTACGGTACCAGGTGCACCATTTACACCAATCACAGGAGTCTCGAGCATATCTTCAAACAGAAGGAGTTAAACATGCGTCAACGTCGATGGGTCGAGTTACTGAATGATTACGAATGTGCGATCAAGTACCATCCAGGCAAAGCCAATGTTGTGGCTGACGCCCTCAGTCAAAAGGACACTACGCCTAAGCGCGTGCGAGCATTACAACTTACCATCCAGTCTAGTCTGCCCGCACAGATATGAGATGCTCAGGTAGAAGCATTAAAACCAGAAAACATCAGGGCTGAAGCCCTACGCGGCTCAAAACAGCGGTTAGAACAAAAGGCAGACAGTTCCTACTACGTAACAGGACGCATTTGGGTCCCACTCTATGGCAACCTACGAGAGCTTGTGATGGATGAGGCACACAAGTCTCGTTACTCAGTACATCCTGGTTCGGATAAAATGTACCACGATCTCAAAACTACATACTAGTGGCCTAGCATGAAAGCCCATATAGCAACCTACGTTAGTAAATGTTTGACTTGTGCGAGAGTCAAAGTCGAGTACCAGAAACCCTCATGCCTACTTCAACAACCAGAGATACCACAATGGAAATGGGAACAAATTTCCATGGATTTCGTTACTGGCCTGCCTAGGTCTCAACGTGGAAATGATACTATTTGGGTGATCGTGGATTGACTCACAAAGTCTGCACACTTCTTGGCTATCAAGGAAACGGATAAGTTCTCCACTCTAGCACACGTATATCTTAAGGAAGTTGTCTCTCTATTATCTCTGATCGTGATGCACGTTTTACTTCTGAACTGTGGCAAGCAATGCACAAGTCCTTTGGCTCACATTTAGATATGAGCATAACTTATCACCCACAAACGGATGGGCAGTCTGAACGCACCATCCAGACCCTAGAAAACATGCTTCGTGCATGTGTTATCGATTTTGGCAACGGCTGGGAAAAGCATCTCCCATTAGTGGAGTTCTCGTATAATAACAGTTACCACACTAGCATTCAAGCCGCTCCGTTTGAGGCACTGTACGGGCGTAATTGCCGATCACCTCTTTGTTGGGCAGAGGTTTGCGACAGTCAGATCACTGGTCCAGAACTTGTGGTAGACACAACAGAAAGGATTGCTCAAATACGACAACGAATGGCGGCAGCTCGTGACCGTCAGAAAAGCTACGCCGATAAGGGCAGAAAACCACTCGAGTTCCAGGTTGGGGATCGAGTGCTACTCAGAGTTTCACCTTGGAAAGGTGTTGTTCGTTTTGGCAAACGAGGCAAACTTAACCCACGATACGTTGGACCTTTCGAAATCATAGAGAAAATAGGCAAAGTGGCCTACAAACTGAACCTACCAGCAAAACTCAGTGGAGTTCACAACGTTTTCCACGTGTCGAATCTGAAGAAGTGTCTGTCAGATGAGACCCTCATAGTTCCTTTGAAGGAGCTCACTACCGACGAGCAGTTGCGATTCGTCGAAGAACCAGTAGAGATTACTGACCGAGATATGAAAATTCTCAAGCGCACTAGAATACCTCTCGTTCGAGTTCGTTGGAACTCACGTCGTGGCCCAGAGTTCACCTGGGAACGCAAAGATCAGATGAAACAAAAGTATCCCCAACTGTTCGCAAACAGTACAACCACTATTGAGGCTGAAGCTACTGCGGAATTTCAGGACGAAATTCCAGATCAACGGGGGGAGGATGTGACACCCCAGGAAAACCAGAAACCATGCAACTTAACTAGCTTCCTCAGTGAGTACGTGCTAAATTTCGGGACGAATTTCTTTCAACTTGGGGATAATGTGACAACTCGTATTTCAGAACCCATCTTTGTGTTTAATGTAACGTATGTGAACTTTGTGTGATTATCTGATAGGTTGGTTTAATGATTGATTATGAGCTTGGAAATGTGCTATGTGAATGTTGTGCGTTTGTGTGTGTAATTTAAAACCTTGTCGCACAAGTTGTTAACATCTTGTTTACTTGTACTCGGCCCAAACCCATCCGAAGACAGCCCAAGGCTGGGCCCAACCCTATCATTCTCGTATAACACCATGTGGGTGAGGAGTAACTCTCATTCTTTCTTAATCACAAAAATAAACATCAAACACTAATTCTCCTAGTTCTCTCCCTCCCAACTCGACGGCAACATCTCTCTCTCAAAGCCTTCCTTGTTTCAATACTCGATCCGGTTAGTGTTATATCATTGTTTAATTTTTAAATGATTGATACTTGAAGCATGTGCTCGTTTGTGATAAGTAGGTTGCATATTAAGTTGTTTCTTGCATGATAATCGATACTTGAAGCATGTAATTGTTTCTTGCATGTTGTATATTAAATATGTTGTATATTAATGATTTTAAAAGGTTAGTGGTTCTTATCATTACATTCATAGTGGTGGGATATTACTCATATGTAGGGAGAATCGAATCTGATTGGGCTGCTGGAAACAATCATTATTTCATAGCATGAGAGTATAGCATGTGATCTACTGCCTAGCATGTGAATCCCTTAATATTGAAAGAATGGAAAACGTTTTTGAATGCTTTCTATTGGACCGATCATAGTAGAATAATGCATGTTTGGGGTTGGGTACTTGCTGATTGTATTGACTATGTGTATGTGTCGTATATATGATGATGATGAATGATTGCTGAACCGTTGACTCTGTTTTATGATTTGATTGATCCGAATGAATGTTTAAATGTTGTTCATGATCTAACCTAGGCTTAGAATCCAAAGATGTCCAAAAGAAATTAAACTGTTTAATCCGATTGTGTTGATGATCGAGCTAGTATTATGATTTAGTATCAATTAGGGTTCATGGGGAATTGTTTGGTAAATGATGGATTCGGTCAATAAATGTGAAATTGGAAACTGTTGAATTGCTTGTAACTGATTGGCGTGATTATTGGTAATATTTGAGAAAGGGATTTGCATGATTTTTAGAAAGTTTGTTAAACTAATCGCACAAGGCCTGATCTGATCACACAAGTTCAGTCGCACAAGATACCAGTAGTCGCACAAGACTATTGGAATCGCACAAGTTATGTTTTGATAAATGTTGGGCCTCAAAGCCCAATATCGATCGCACAAGCCATCCGGATCGCACAAGTCTATCCGGATCGCACAAGACACATGATTGTTTGTTGGGTCGTGTACATGTTGGGATTTATTATTGGGCCGGGTTGGTTTCCAATCGCACAACCCATTGTGGATTGCACAAGTTATGCTGATCGCACAAGGGGTTGGGCCGCCCGTTTATTGGGCTTTACCTTTGGGATCGTACAAGTATCAGATGTTATGTAATTGACTGCTAATGTGTTATACGTGTTTCCCATGATCAATACGTGTTAGTAACCTGTTAACTTGTGTAAACATACGTGCACTATTTGAACCTAGACCTGACTTGTATGGTAACCATGTTAGGACGTGGTTGACCTCTAGCAGCTCGATTGACCTTTCGTTTATCTGCCGAGCTAACCTAAGGTGAGTTCACACTTTCTACATAGCATGGGATTCCCAGGGGTTGGGAATGGGTTAAGGAATAGGGATTCCTCGTCCTTCTTGGGTAGGACAGTACGGGTTCAGGAATATAATTCCTCGTCCTCATGGACAGTTAACTTTCACTAGACCAAAACTCTATCACGAAGTCCCTCCTTTTTATAATGACTTAATCGCCGGGCCAATGGCGAGCGGGTCATTAGTTAGATAGCGCTATTTAGGTCTGACAAGCCTCACACCGTGCCGCAGAGGACGGGAGTGAACTAATGGATCTGGGCACGTCAATGATGATAGACATTGACAGTTTAGGGCACATAAACTTGACTACAGTCAGCAGTCGATATGGTAACGAGTCTAGTAGTATATACATGGGGTAGCCCCCACGGCCAAAGAGCCAGATAATTGATCATGGGGTAGTCCCCACGGCTGGAATGCCAGAATAAACGGGAATAAACTAAACATGTTTTCAACTATGGGGTAACCCCCACGGCAGGGATGCCAGTTAAAGGAAACTGTTTTTGGAACAACTTAAAACGAACACCCAACTGTGAACTCGCTCAACTTTGTTGTTGACTCGTTACTACATGCTTTGCAGGTCAATAGGTACTTAGCTGGAGCTTGCATGGGGAAGAGTCATTGTGGGACATGGACAATTGTATGCCATGTTAAACATTGAAACGTTTGAACTTATATTTTGTTCTGGTTTTAATCGTTATGCTTCCGCTTGCAACTTAAACTATGTTTTGTTTGGACACCAATTGTATTGGTTGGATTTTTATAATTACTTATGTGCTTGTTCAATATGATTGGTGGCTGGATCCTGGTCAGTCACGCCTCTAAGTGGTGATACTCCGCATGTGGATTTAGGGGGTGTGACACTACTGAGGTGGCCAAGAAGGTGGATGGTGCTGGCGTTCTGAAGGATGCTGATGGAGATGCTGGAGGTGATGCTGGAGGAAATGCTGCTAACGAGGTCATGATGGAAGGAGGAGCTGCCCCTTAGAGGCAGCGAAGTGGGCGATGATGGATATACGTGCCAAGGCCGAAGCCCACTTTTTTAAATTTGACGGTTGTGGTATGTTAAACAATTTACTTTTCCTGTCTTTGAACTATTTACATTTCCTGCATTAAGACAATATGATGACCAAAGGTGGATGGGTCCTGGGTTTCAGGATGAAGCCCTTGGTCATCAATTAGTATAATCTGTTTTGAACAATACAATGGTTGGAGGCGGATGGGTCTCGGTTTGAGATGAAACCTTCAATCGTTGTGTAAATATAGTAAGAAACCAATAGTTCTTTTGGTGGATGGGCCTCGGTTTGAGGTGAAACCAAAAGCATAACTTTTGACATGTTAATAACATAACCTCCTTTTGACTTATTTGTTGTTGCCTTTTAATTTTTTGTTATGCATTGCTTAGTTTAGATTTTAACTTTCCAAAATCAGTGCCATAACTTTTTGAAAATATCCTGATCAGTATATTCAGCGATATCCTACAAAGACTTTTGTCTAACAGGGTTTTCAAAATTCAAACAATTCAGATAAAGCGTTTAAAGAAAAAATGGACTGTTCATTTTTCAAGATTCGTTTTGATAATACCTGTTTGACCCGAGAATTAGTTTCTAACCCAAGTATTATATCCCAAATATTCCAACCAAATATCCTGAAACATATTCCGAAAACAGATTTCGAGAATATATCCTAAGTATATACCTTAATCAGGATATTTAAACCTTTTCCAAACATAGTTTCAAATGTTCAAATGACTTAAGTAAGGTTCACAAAGGAAAGATCATACCAGGAATAGAGTGTAACCCTATTATCGAACTTCAATCCTTTTGCAACTTCTTCCACTAAGATGTCCCCAGTCCGAGATACTTAGTACACTAGGTCCAAATTTGATCTTTCGAGCTCTACACAATCGCCTCAGAAGGAATGTCCCATGTGCATGAAGTCTTTGAATACTTAAAAAAAATTTGAATATCAGTTCCAACTGTTCGAACAGTTCTTGTGCTACAGGGGTAAAACCCAAAAATATACTGGAGATAAATCCTTAGTATCCTGGGGAAAATCCCATAAGTATCCCGGGGAAAATCCCATAAGTATCCTGGGGAAAATCCCATATTTTCATGCGCTAATGGCGGGAGTGTATAAACTCCAAGACTTAGAAAGGCGATAACCTTTAAACCTTAGAGAGTATGAAAATACCCTTCCGTGAGAGAGGGTGATCAATCCTCATATACCTTTAGGATCCAGGATATAGACAACAATAACGAAATTGTCAGCCACTTTTACATGGACTGGTCCCGCTATCTTGAACTATCCCTGGATAACTTGCGCTCCAGGCGGGGTGTTTAAACCCAATTCGAGAGAAAGGTGAATACCTTTAAACCTGCGAAGGGATCAGGATCCCTTAAACGTGAGAGAGGGGGCCAATCCTCTAATCTTTTGAAGTATTCCGAATGTGTATCCTGAAGCTATATCCCGAAGCATATACTGCAAAACAACTGTAAACTAAGGTGGGTGTTAGCCTGGCTAACACCCCTCCGATGCTTAAGTCAGTAATGGGTTCAAAATAATAAATAATATTAAAACATATTAAAAGAGATAGAATCCATACCATCCTGAGTTATAATTTAAATTCCAAACTCACTTGAAATAGAGCTTTAGATGTACAGCATTCCAGGATCTTGGTAGCATATCCCCCTCCATATTCTTGAGTTGGTATGCTCCTTTTCCTGATTCTGATTCAATCTCATAGGGTCCTTCCCATTTCGGAGCCAACTTTCCATCAGCAGGATTAGTAGTATTCTGAAAAGCCTTTCTTAACAGCCAATCTCCAACTTGGAACCTTCTAGTCCTTATATTCTTGTTATATGCTCTGGATATCCTCTGTTGATACGCCGCCATCCTTAGTTTTACTGCATCTCTTGTCTCATCAACAGTATCCAAGTCCTGGCATAGGGCTTCAGGATTCTGCTCAGGATCCCTGAGGTTGGATCTTGCCGTAGGTATCACCATTTATGTCTGGATCACCGCTTCTGCTCCAAACACCAAGGAAAATGGGGTTTGGCCAGTTGCAGATTTCACCGTCATTCTATCAGCCCATAAAACACAGGGTAATTCTTCTGCCCATTTTCCCTTCTTAGCTCCAAGCCTTTTCTTCAAATTGTTGACAATTATCTTGTTTGAGGATTCTGCTTGTCCATTTGCTTGAGGATGTACCGGTGTGGATGTGGTCATTTTGATTCCCCAACTCTTGCAAAAGTCAGCAGTCCTCTTACTTATAAACTGAGATCCATTGTCACAAATTATCTCAGCTGGTACTCCAAACCTAGTCAGGATATTCCTTTTTATGAAGGATACTACTTCTTGATCTCTGACTTGAACAAATGCTTCAGTTTCGACCCACTTAGAGAAATAATCAGTCATTGCCAGCATGAAGACCTTTCCTCCTGGAGCCTTTGGCAATTTTCCTACTATATCCATTCCCCACTTCATGAATGGCCAAGGGAAGCAATAGGATAAAGTGGTTCAGCAGGTTGATGTAATATATTACTGTGTCTTTGACACGCATCACATCTTCGAGCATATTCTGCAGCATCCTTTCTCATCGTCGGCCAATAGTATCCCGTTCTTAATACCTTTGAGAATAATGACCTGCCCCCAGTATGGTTACCACAATCCCCTTCGTGTATATCCTGAAGCACTTCTTTAGTTTCGGGATCCTCCAAGCACCTCAGATATGGTCCTGCAAGAGATTTCTTATACAAGATATTATTTATAATAGTGAATCGTGATACCTTCATTCTAAAGGCCTTAGGATTTTAATTCTTTGGGATGTGTCCTTCGTTGAGATATCTTATGATTGGAGCCATCCAGGACTTAGGATCCTCCTCAGGATACTCATCATCAGGATTCTGAACACTTACTACTTCCTTATCCTGAGGATCCGTCGCAGGATATAGGATATGTAATATTGGTATTCGGGTCCCTTCCGATATCCTGACTGATTATCCTAGATTTGCCAAGGCATCAGCTTCAGCATTATCCTCTCTTGGTACCTGTTCAAGTGTAAAAATATCGAAATATTCTGCTAATTTTTTGAGAATATCGAGATACTCGATTAACTTCTCACCTTTAACTGCATAGGTCCCATTAAAATGATTAGTAATTAACAAAGAATCAACAAATACTTGTAAACTCTTAATATTCATGCTCTTAGCCAATTCTAATCCTGCAATTAAAGCTTCATATTCTGCTTCATTATTAGTGGCAGGAAACTCACATCTAATAGCCTGGGGTAATATGTCCCCTTGTGGCGATTTTAGTAGTATACCCAAACCTACACCTCTTACATTAGACTCACCATCAGTATATAATGTCCAGGATTCTAAGTTTTCTCTTAGTTGTTGTACTTCTAGGTCTACTTCACTTTGAATATCACTACTGAAATCAGTCACAAAGTCAGCTAAAGCCTGAGACTTTTTGGCATTTCTAGGTTCATACACTAGATCATATACACTTAATTTCACTGACCACTTAGCCATCCTACCTGACATCTCTGGTTTCCTAAGCACATTTATTACGGGATAGTTGGTTTTAACATGAATCCTATGTGTTTCAAAATAATGTCTAAGTTTTATTGCGCCATAACTAGGGCTAATATCAATTTCTCTAAATGAGAATACCTAGTTTCAGCATCTAATAAACTTTTACTAACACAATAAACATGATACTGCTGACCTTCATGATCCTTTACAAGGACAACACTTACTGCATTCCCCGATACTGCAAGTTACAGGGATAATGGTTCGCCATCCTCAGGCTTCATCAATAGAGGTGAGGTTGAAAGATACTGCTTCCAATCCTGTAAGGCTGCTTCATGCTTTACTCCCCATTCGAACTTCTTGTTCTTCTACAGGATATCATAAAATTCCTTGCATTTTTCTGAGGATCTTGAGATAAATCTATTCAATGCTGCTACTCGTCCTGTCAGTCTTTGAACATCTTTCATGTTAGAAGGTGATTTGATATCCAAGATGGCTTTGATCTGTTCTGGGCTTGCTTCTATCCCTCTTTTAGTCACCATATATCCTAGAAACTTTCCTGCCCCCACTCCGAAATGGCACTTAGCAGGATTTAACTTCATGTTATACTGATCCAGGATATCAAATGCTCCCTTAATATCCTGGAGGTAATCCTCGGCCTTTTTAGATTTTACTACCATGTCGTCGATGTACACCTCCATAGTGTCCCCCAGCTTGTCTTTGAACATCATGTTCACCAATCTTTGATACGTTGTGTTTTGGTCAAAAAATCTAATGAGGATAATGCAACCAAACTCTTAGTTACGGGGTATGATGCTTGGTTAATTGTATGAACAATGATAAGGATCACTTCAAGGTAAATTGCACAAACGACACAAGGATTTATACGGGGAAAAAGCCCTTGATCAAGAGTTGATCTCCGGTATAAAAAACCCCGGGTGATGGAAACTACCGATCACCAAGCTCAAATAAATCAACAAATGTTTACAACTTCGGATAGTAACGAGCTAGGTACAAGGATCACTATCGTGAGATGTATAAAAGTGAATGAAAACTAATAAGTGTTCGTCGAGAGCTTCAAGAATGCGATTGTATGAGAGTGTGTGTAGCTAAAAATGGCTAAGTGTTCTAAATTCTAGCTCGTCACCCCTTTAAAAATAGAAGTTAATAACAAACTATCCGACTTTTGTGCCAAGCTCCCACGTTCTCCACAACGTCCATTTCCAGTCAAACGTGTGCGAAATACCCGTGGAATATTCCATAGTAACGTTGCCAAGACCAAGTCAAGCTTGTTACTCCTGCGAAGTAATACAAAACACAAACAAACAATCGTCAGTATGAGGATCCTTAAAGTGATCCATGATCCTGATCCTGAAGCTCTTCTGAGGATCACTATCTGTCACAGAAGTAAGGATCATTAATTAGGATAACGAATAAGGATCACTAATTGTTAGAAACTCCTCCCCTAACAATTGCCCCCAAAATATAAGGAGTAATATGTAAAATGAGCGAATTATATTTTCCTGATCTTATCCGCAACTAACTATCATAAATATAGCCGTTATTGTAGAACTATCTGTTGCAACCATGACGTCACAGAAGTGACAACCCTGCACAATCATGATTATAAATAGGAGATAGAGATAGGATCGAATGCATTTAAAAATTTCAGAGAGACTCCCTTTATAACTGCATTCCGAGGATAAACAGGTATTCTCTCTTCATCTTCTTCCTTCTCTTGCTCTGTTTTCCGTTTCTTTTCACCATTCTATCAAAGATGTTGCTTCGGAATTCCCCAGCTAAGGATCACCCGAAAAATAGCCCACCGAAAAGCCAGGGGATCATCGAAGATTCCATAAAAGAACGCTGTTGTTTCAATGATGCACAGATTGATAGGATCTGCCACTGCTTCCCGGCGAACACCGAGTTCAGACCTTTTGATCCCAATGCCCTGAGTGATCATATTTCCGACAAGTGGGTTGCTTTTCCTGTCACTCCGTTCACCATAGGCTATACATATCCTTTTCCAGCCTTCACCCAATCTTTCTTTTCCCTAACCGGCATCTCTTATATCCAAGCCATGCCGATGATTTGGAGGGTTTTGTATACCCTTGAAAGGATCATCGAGCAGGAAGGGATAGACCTAGGAATGTCAGAGCTGGGAGAGCTGTATGATCTTACTACCTTTGGTTCTCATCGTTATTTGTTCAAACGTAAGCCTGGTGAGGAACATCCAATCTTCAAAGCTACCAAGAACGACACTAACTGGAAGCGACGTTTCTTTTTCGTCAAGAGAGATTCTATCGCTGACGGGAAAGATCTACCCAAGAAATGGGCTACCCATGGTAGGGTGGAGGATCCTGAGAAGGATCACCAGAGAACTTTCTTTTGATGCAAGGATCACTTATATTTTTGCTTTCTTGTTATGCAGCTATCGTTGTCTCACACCTCAAACTGACTCCTGCTGCCAAAGAGAGACTCGCCGCTTTCAAGAGACTTGACCCTGAAACAAGAACTTTCAAGACAACCACCCAAGATTCTCAGGAGGTATCCTCAGGATCTGTCACTATGTCGAGTAAGTATCTTTGTTTAAAAATTTAAATAAATAGTGAAATATAAATGAAATAAAGATACTTATCTTGTTTTGGTTGTGTAGGTGCTGGAAAATCCACCAAGCCTGCTTCTCAATTCGACACGGCTGACCTTGATGTTGTTAGACCCAGGAGAAAGAGGTCCACTACCAGTCCTAGCATCTCCATTCCCAAGGCACCCCTCAAAGGAAAGGGAATCAAGAAGAGAAAGGTCTCCAAAGCTGAGGATCTGCAGGGTCTGCCTCTGATCCGCCACCAATTCCTCGAGTACTTCAACGATGTAAGGATCACTATCTCTGCTCATATATCCTGCTGATATATCCTGCTGATGTATCCTGATTTGAGGATCACTTGGTCCTGACCTTATCTTTTATCCCCTTTGCAGAAATTCGCTGAGATTGAGGACTATGTGGGGAACGTCGAGGAGCAGGACAAGAAGATTGCTGACCTCCAACAGGTTGCAGTGCTTAAGGACCTCCAAATTGCTGATCTTCAGAAGGAACTCCAAGATGCCAAGACTAAGATGGCTAAACTCCTGATTGACCTTGACTATGAAAAGTATGATCTCATAGAAGGTGCAAAGGTCTCTGCTGCCATCACAATGTATCAGAAAAAACTGAAGATGGCCCAGGAAGCTCAAGATCCTAACTTTGACAGAAGCAGCTGGGATGTTGAGGGCTGGAAAGCAAGGTTGGCTGATCTTGAAGATGATGAAGAGGCTGAGGAAGTTTTGGCGATTGAGGCTGGAGGCAAGGGTGAAGGTGGTGAAGCAAGTGGAGCCGGAGGTGGTGATGCAGGGAAGGTTTAGGATGCATGATTGGGCGATGATGGAAATTTCTAGACATAGCCGGAGCCCAATTTTTTTTTTTTAGTTTGATGGTTGTTTTGTTTGAACAATTTGATGGTTTGTACTGAACAATAGTTTTTAGGATTAAGGATCATGTATGATCCTTCAGACAATAGGCAGGATTGCAAATGGTGGAGGGATCCTCTGTTTGGGGGATGAAGCCATTGTGATCCTGCCGCCTTTATATTCCTGCACTACTTTTGAACTTATTATCATGGACACCCTTTACCTACCCCAGCGGATGGGCCATGTTTTGCTGGTAGATGCTCGGGGTAGGTAATTTTGACAACCTTTTAAGGGTTAGTCTTTTGTTAATAAATAAAATCTTAACCTTTTGTCGCTTATCTTGTGTTGTTATCCTTTTGTTTCTTTAATTCTCCTTTGTTTTGATGCACATTTATTGAACAAACAATTTTGAATAAGTCAGATTGAAAATGTTTAGGACATGATCCACGATCAAATATCCTATAGTTAAAGAATCCCAAAAAGCAATATATTTTAAGGATCACAAGTCTAGTTGTCAAATTTTAAGGGTTATTCAAATAAATAATGAATAGAATTAAAAATAGTTAAGGATCATACCTGAGGATCCAAGTTAGGATCCTAACCATAATAAGGATAACTATAAGATAAACCTTAGAGAGAAGTAAGGATCAAGGATCCCTAGTTGCTTATCTTCAAGGACCTGAAATAGATCATAACTTGGGACTAAGCCAATATAAGATAAGAGTTAGCAACTGGGGACAAGCCCAAGGATAACTGGGGACAAGCCCAAGGATAACTGGGGACAAGCCCAAGGATCGTATGTAAACTGGAGTATGGCCCTAACTGGCGGCTATCCAAACTTAGTGACATGAAAATGCCAAAACCTTAGCTAACGTGAAAACGTTAGAAACCTTAGGAACGGATGTATGGTACGTCTACCATTATACGTAGGATCCTAGGTATAGCCAGTACAATGGAATTATCAGCCCCTAAAGCGAGTACTGGTCCCACTGCCTTGAACTATACCAGGATCATCATGCGCTACAGGCGGAACTGGGGCAAGCCCAAATAACTGGGGTTAAATCCAAGGAACGGATTGCTTCTGCAGATAACCAATATTTTGCTAAGGATACCTGAACTTTCAAAACTTAAAATCACGTGAGAGATGGATAAAGGACACATGATCCTTATCCTTATATGAGAAAATAAAGAAATGAAATAGTTCAAGATTAGGATGTTACCAAAGTAAGGATCACCGATACTTTAAGGATCCTTCAAGGATACTCCTAACGTAAGGATCATCTGTGCCATGAGGATCCTGCTCACATGAAATATTTCTTCAAGTGGACAGCATTCCAAGCTCTTGGTAGCAAATCACCTTCCATGGTTAGCAATCTATATGCCCCCTTTCCTGCTTCAGCTTCAATCAAATAAGGGCCTTCCCATTTTGGAGCCAATTTTCCATCAGCAGGATTGGTGGTATTCTAAAATGCTTTCCTTAATACCATATCTCCAACTTGAAACTTCCTGATCTTGACATTTTTGTTGTAAGCACCAGCCATTCTTTGTTGATAACTGGCCATCCTTATCCTAGCCATATCCCTGATTTCTTCAATAGTATCCAGGTCTTGAGCCAAGTTCTCATCATTTTCTTCAGGATCACGAGTACTTGTTCTAGCAGTTGGAACCACCATTTCTGTTGGGATCATTGATTCTGCCCCAAATACCAAAGAGAATGGCGTTTGACCAGTAGCATTCTTAGGGGTTGTCCTATCAGCCCAAAGCACATAAGGTAGTTCTTCAGCCCATTTCCCTTTCTTGGATCCAAGCTTCTTCTTCAAATTGTTGATGATGATCTTGTTGAATGATTCTGCTTGACCATTAGCTTGTGGGTGGACTGGTGTTGATGTTATCATCTTAATCCCCTAACTGTCACAAAAGTTAGTAGTTCTGCCCCCAATAAATTGGGAACCATTATCACATATAATTTCAGAAGGAATTCCAAATCTAGTTATAATATTTCTTTTAATGAAGGATATAACTTCCTTTTCTCTGACTTGGGTAAAAGCTTCAGCCTCTATCCACTTGGAGAAGTAATCAGTCATAGCTAGCATGAACACTTTTCCACCAGGTGCCTTAGGGAGCTTACCAACTATATCCATACCCCATCTCATAAATGGCCAAGAGGAGGATATAGGATGCAATAATTCAGCTGGTTGATGAAGGATATTGCTGTGTCTCTGACAAGGATCACATCTCTTAGCATACTCCACAGCATCTCTTTTCATGGTTGGCCAGTAGTATCCTGTCCTCAGGATCCTTGAGAATAACGCTCTGCCCCCAGTGTGGTTTCCACAATCTCCTTCATGGAAGTCTTTTAAAACTTTTTGGATTTTAGGATCCTCAATGCATCTCAAGTATGGTCCTGCAAGAGATCGTCTATACAACATATTATTTAAAATTGTGAATTGAGATACCTTAATTTTGAAAGCCCTAGGGTTTTCTCCTGTAGGAATCTCTCCATGTTGTAAGTATCTCATGATTGGTGAGATCCATGATCCTGATCCTGATCCTGAATGGGATTGAGTATCCTCACTAGGGATAATTGCAGAATCATTTCCTATCTCCATAGCCACATGATCCTCGATAGCCGGGGTCAGGATATGGATAATAGGGATCTTGATATCCTCAGGGGTCTTCAAAGATGATCCTAAGTTAGCCAATGCATCAGCTTCTGTATTTTCTTCCCTTGGTACCTGTGTCAAACTAAAGGAAACAAAAGAGAGTGCCAAATTTTTTACTATCTCTAAATATTTGGTTAGCTTTTCACCTTTAACAGCATAGGATCCATTAAAGTGGTTTGTAATTAACAATGAATCTACATGTACCTCAAGATACCTGATCCCCATATGCTTTGCAATTTGCAACCCAGCAATTAAGGCTTCATATTCAGCCTCATTGTTAGTGGTTTGGAACTCACAAGCTATAGAGTGGGGTATTATGTCCCCCTGTGGCGATTTTAGTAGTATTCCAAGCCCTGTGCCTTTGACATTTGAGGATCCATCAGTATAGAGTATCCAAGGATCCTTGGTCTCCTCTAGCTGCTGGACTTCTAACTCAGCTTCTTTTTGTAAATCACTACTGAAATCAGCCACAAAGTCAGCTAATGCTTGGGATTTGATGGCTGTCCTAGGCTCATATCTTATATCATATGCACTTAGCTTCACTACCCACTTAGCCATCCTTCCTGACATCTCTGGTTTCCTGAGGACATTCTTAATTGGGAAATTAGTTTTAACAACAATAACATGAGTTTCAAAATAATGTCTCAACTTAGTGGATGCCATAATTAATGCAAGAATAAGCTTTTTAAGGTGTGAATACCTAGATTCGGCATCAAGTAAACTTTTACTTACATAATAGACAGGATGTTGTGTACCTTCGTGATCCTTAACAAGGACCGCACTTACTGCTTTTGAGGATACTGCAAGATATAAGGATAGCACATCGCCTTTTTCTGGTTTCATCAAGACCGGGGCTGAGGATAGGTAATCTTTGAGAGCTCTTAAGGCATTTTCATGCTTCTCCGTCCATTCAAATTTCTTGTTCTTCCTTAGGATATCATAGAATTCTTTGCACTTCTCTGAGGATTTGGATATGAATCTGTTCAAAGCTGCAATCCTGCCTGTTAGCCTTTGAACATCCTTAGCATTGGCCGGAGCTTTGATGTTCACTATTGCTTTGATTTGTTCTGGGCTAGCTTCAATGCCTCTCTTTGTCACCATATATCCTAAGAATTTACCTGCTTTAACACCAAAGTGACATTTTGAAGGATTAAGTTTCATGTTATATTTGTCAAGGATATCGAATGCTTCCTCCAAGTCCCTTAGGTGATCCTCAGCTTTTATGGATTTTACCACCATATCATCTATGTAAACCTCCATAGTTTGTCCAATCTGATCCTTGAACATCATATTCACCAGCCTTTGATATGTTGCACCTGCATTTCTTAGTCCGAACGGCATAGCAATATAGCAGTATATACCAGTTGGAGTCATGAAGGCTGTATCCTCTTGATCGGATGGTTCCATTTGGATTTGTTGAAATCCAGATGAAGCATCCATAAAAGTTAACAGTTCATGACCCGCGGTTGCATCCACCATGGAGTCAATATGGGGTAATGGGAAAGGATCCTTGGGACATGCCTTATTTAAATCTGTAAAATCGACACATACCCTCCACTTTCCGTTTTTCTTTTGAACAACAACCACATTGGCCAACCATCTTGGATACTTGACCTCTCTAATCATACCTGCCCGGAGCAATTTCTCTACCTCTTCCTGGATAATGGCATTTCTTTCCGGTGCGAACTTTCTTCTCCTTTGATGGATCGGTTTGAAGGACCTATCAATGCCAAGTTTGTGAGTGATAATATCCTTAGATATACCTGTCATGTCTTCGTGTTTCCATGCAAAGGTAGTCTTTCTCCTTTTGAGGAAGGATATAAGGTCTTCCTTCATATCGCCAAGGATCCCTGATCCGATATAGATTTTGGATTCAGGATCATCAGGATCCATGAGGACTTCTACCACATCCTGCTCTCTTGCCTCCAAAACATCCCTTGGAGGATACTTTGATTGCTATTGCTCCCTTGACTTCGAGGCTGGTTTCATCGATGAAGTATAGCAATTCTTAGCCTCCTGCTGATCACTATCAATCTTCACTATTCCCCAAGGACTAGGGAGCTTCACACATTGATGGTAAGTAGATGGGACTGCCTTCATATCGTGTATCCAGGGCCTGCCAAGGATAACATTACAACAAGATAAACAGTCAATAACATAAAATTTTTGATAAGAATGTAGGCCTTCGATGTATATTGCGAGCTTAATGTCCCCCAGGGTATTCTTAGTTTCACCACTAAATCCCACGAGCACGGAGGATCTTGGTATGATGTCTGATTCAGGAATACCCATCTTCTTCAGAACATCGAGCTGGATAATGTTTACTGAGCTTCCTCCGTCTATAAGGATCCTGCGGACAAAATGGTTAGAAATGAAAAGAGTAATAACTAAGCCATCGTGATGAGGATCCTGGATATCAACACGATCATCCTCATCAAAGGTTATGACTTTTCCTTCGGAGACACTTGATGTTCGAACGGGTCTTTCTCCATTATCCATTTTAGTTTCCTTTGCATGCCTTTTAGCTGCTGAGAATGATGTGCCGCAAATGTCTGATCCTCCAGAAATAAAGTTTATTACTTGCGCATCTGCTGGAGGGGCTGGAGCCTTCTCAGGGATCCTTTCAGGATCCTGAGTCCTAGGCTTTTTTCTTCCCAACAATTCTTTTAGATGCCCCTTGCTCAACAAGTATCCAATTTCCTTTCTCAGTGCAATGCATTCTTCTGTGAGATGCCCAAAATCTTCATGGTATGCACACCACTTTGATTTATCCTTAGTTGCAGCTGGCCTATCATTTTTTCTGGGCCATCTAGCTTTATCACCTAGATTCTGCATCGCAAGGATTAGTTCATTGTTATCAACAGAAAAACAATATTCAGAAATTGGAGGATAATCCTCATCATCCTCTTCTTGATCAACAGCATGCACGTTCTGGTTATCAGATCTGTTGTAGGATCTGAACTTGTTGTTCCTGAATGAGGATCCTTTCTTATCTTGCTTTGAGGATCCTGCTAACCTCTCCTGGATCCTCTTGTCATCCTCTAGCCGAATGAACCTAAGTGCCCGGGTTCTTACCTCATCTAAGTTCCTGCATGGTGTCATAACAAGATCATCATAGAACGACGAATCCCTAAGCAATCCCATTTTAAAGGACTCAACAGCCGTGGCTATATCCAAGTTGGGAATGTCTAAGGATTCTTTACTGAATTTGGTAATATAATCCCTTAATGATTCATTATGACCCTGAGTTATCCTATATAGATCACTAGTTAATCGTTCAAATTTTCTACTACAAGAAAACTGATTATTAAATAGGTTAACTAGATTAGCAAATGAGGTAATAGAGTAGGGGGAAGACTTAGCAGCCATTTGAGAGCTGATCCAGTAAGAGTGGATCCGAATCCTTTGCACAGGCATGCTTCCTTTAACCTTTCTGGGATTGGATTGATCTCCATCCTCTCCCTGTATTGTGCTATGTGTTCTTCAGGATCCGTCGAACCATCATACAGCTTCATAGTTGGAACATGGAACCTCTTGGGTATCTCAGCATCACAGATCGGTGGTGCAAAACGAGATATCCTGTGGCTCCCATCTGCAATCTCTGGGATAGGTTTGACCACTCCTGGAACACTTGATATCATATCCTTCAACTTTTGCAATTCTCTGGCCATGGCATGATTGATACCTGGATCCTTCATAAGGCCATGGTTAGTAGCATAGGAATTATTAAAAGTGTTACCTCCCATTGGATTCAAATTAGGAAGAATGGATGTGAATCCATATTGTTGGGACTCTGGAATGATTGAAGGACCAGTAGAAGCATTGGTCTGCATTGGAATAAAATCTCCCTGATGGACATCTGAACTTCCTGTTTGCAAACTCCTCAAGGATCCTGGCATCTGGAAGGATCCCTGAAACTGGGATGATCCTGGAACAAGGGAGGATACTTGAACCTGGGATGATCCTGGAACAAAGGAGGATCCTTGAACCTGGGATGATCCTGGAACAATGGAGGATCCTTGAACCTGGGATGATCCTGGAACAAAGGAGGATCCTTGAACCTGGGATGATCCTGGAACAAAGGAGGATCCTTGAACCTGGGATGATCCTGGAACAAAGGAGGATCCTTGAATCTGCTGCGCTCCTGAGTATCCTCCTGAATTCGTGAGGGATCCCATATGCTAAGGATAGGATCCCGCTGGCTGGAAATATGAACCTGATGCCTGAGTCACTGCTGTTGCTCCATAGTGCACTCCTTTTGGCCCACCCACATATTGAACATCTGGAACCACTGATGGCTGAGAAGTAATCACCGGAGTATCAAAATTCAAAGATCTGGGCATCAGTGGGGAATGATCCTCTGCCGTTTTCTTTTGTTTCTTGAGATCTCCGATTTCTTTAAGAATTCTTTCATTGGTCTTATCCTGTTGCTGTATATGATCCTTCATCTGCAAAATCAAAGTAAACATGTCACTAGTAGTGGGAGTGTAAGAAGCAGAAGAAGTTGGAGGTTTTGAGAAAATGGGAGTTGGTTTCTTCGCAGCATTCTCAGCATTCTTCTGGGATCCAGAAGGTGGTGGAGGCAAAGGGGGAACGCCTTGTGAAGAACTGAATGACGACATCAAATTTGAAGCATTCTTCGCTGAGGAAGCCATCTGCTTGGTTGTAGTGAACCGCAATAAGCACAGAGATGAGAATTTCTTAGAAATGAAGCACCAATTGCCCCACGGTGGGCGCCAAACTGTTTTGGTCAAAAAATCTAATGAGGATAATGCAACCAAACTCTTAGTTACGGGGTATGATGCTTGGTTAATTGTATGAACAATGATAAGGATCACTTCAAGGTAAATTGCACAAACGACACAAGGATTTATACGGGGAAAAAGCCCTTGATCAAGAGTTGATCTCCGGCATAAAAAACCCCGGGTGATGGAAACTACCGATCACCAAGCTCAAATAAATCAATAAATGTTTACAACTTCGGATAGTAACGAGCTAGGTACAAGGATCACTATCGTGAGATGTATAAAAGTGAATGAAAACTAATAAGTGTTCGTCGAGAGCTTCAAGAATGCGATTGTATGAGAGTGTGTGTAGCTGAAAATGGCTAAGCGTTCTAAATTCTAGCTCGTCACCCCTTTAAAAATAGAAGTTAACTATAATAACAAACTATCCGACTTTTGTGCCAAGCTCCCACGTTCTCCACAACGTCCATTTCCAGTCAAACGTGTGCGAAATACCCGTGGAATATTCCATAGTAACGTTGCCAAGACCAATTCAAGCTTGTTACTCCTGCGAAGTAATACAAAACACAAACAAACAATCGTCAGTATGAGGATCCTTAAAGTGATCCATGATCCTGATCCTGAAGCTCTTCTGAGGATCACTATCTGTCACAGAAGTAAGGATCATTAATTAGGATAACGAATAAGGATCACTAATTGTTAGAAAATCCTCCCCTAACACGTTGCACCTGCATTTTTCAAACCAAAGGGCATAGCAGTGTAACAATAAATACCTGTTGGTGTCATGAAGGCAATATCCTCCTGGTCTGAAGGTTCCATTTGGATCTGCTGGAATCCTGAGGATGCATCCATGAAGGTTAACATCTCATGGCCGGCAGTAGCATCCACCATTGAGTCAATATGAGGAAGAGGAAATGGGTCTTTGGGACAAGCTTTGTTCAAGTCTGTGTAATCTACACAAACTCTCCATTTCCCATTTTTCTTCTGCACCACCACTACATTTGCTAGCCATTTTGGAAATTTGACTTCTCTGATCATTTTGGATTTCAATAACCTCTCTACTTCTTCTTGAATAATCATATTTCGCTCCGGAGCAAACTTCCTTCTCTTTTGTTGGACAGGCTTGAACGACCTGTCAATACCGAGCTTATGTGTTATAATATCCTTGGATATTCCTGTCATATCCTCGTGTTTCCACGCGAATGTTGACATCCTGCATTTCAAAAAGTTAGTCAATTGATCTTCAATATCCTTAGGGATATTGGTTCCTACGAGCACCGAGATATCCGGATTATCCTGATCCAGGATAATTTTCTTCATATCATGTTCTGAAGCCTCCATGATATCCTGGCCTCGCATCTTTAATTGCTATGCTGCACTAGGTTTTGTTGAGGGTTTCATTGAAGAAGAATAACACTCCTTCGCCTCCTGTTGATCACTTTCCACCTTGACAACTCCCCAAAGGGTAGGGATCTTGATGCATTGATGGTAGGTTGACGGAACAACTTTCATATCATGGATCCAAGGCCTGCCTAATATAATATTATAGCAGGATAAAGAATCCATGACATAAAAGAACTGCATTGAGTTGACTCCTTGAATATACACGGGTAACTTTATCTCTCCTACGGTATTCCTAGCTTCTCCACTGAAACCAACGAGCACAGTGGACTTCGAAGTAATATCCATCGGGGTTACATTCATCCTCTTCAACGTTTCCAACTGAATTATGTTGACTGAGCTGCCATTATCCACTAATATCATGCGCATAAAATGGTTAGCAACATATAACGTTATAACTAAAGCATCATGGTGAGGATCCTGGACAATATCCCTGTCATCATTATCGAACGTGATCACTTTGTCAGTCGTGAGGGTTGATATCCTGGTTGGCTTATCCCCCCTCTCTGATTTGGCTTCCTTCGCGTGTCTTTTCGCCGCAGAATATGATGTGCCGCGGATGTCAGATCCTCCTGAAATAAAGTTAATTATTTTTGCATCCGTAGGAGGTGATGCTGCCCGTTCAGGATCCTTCTCAGGATCCTGACCCTTATTCTTCTTTCTTCCCAAGAGGTCCCTCAGATATCCCTTGCTTAAGAGATAGCCTATTTCTTTCCTTAAAGCGATGCAGTCCTCGGCAATATGTCCGAAGTCCTCATGGAAAGCACACCATTTGGACTTGTCCTTCCAATCAGCCTTTTGTTGATTTTTATGGGGCCATCTTGCTTTGTCTCCTAAACCATGCATAGCATACATTTGTTCAGGTATATTAACGGAAAAACAATATTCAGACAACTCAGGATACTCCTCAGGATCCTCATCTTCAACAGCATTCACTTTCTTGCTGTCATTTCTGCCATATGGCTTTGAGCGATATGGTTATTACGAGGATTCTAATTTCTTGTTGGTCGGCTCGTAGGTTGTGGACGAATTCATCCTCTTTTGCATCTTTTTGTCATCCTCCAGCCGAATGTATCTTAAAGCCCTGTTACGAGCTTCGTCCAGATTCCTGCAGGGATTCATTACAAGATCCTCATAAAATTGAGAATCCTTTTGCAACCCCATCTTGAAGGCTTGCACAGCTGTTGCAACATCAAGATGCGGGATATCCAAAGATTTCCGACTAAACTTGTTCAC